>JAVDPK010002404.1:0-37089 GCA_034780415.1 Cichlasoma orientale | reverse complement strand
TGTGTGTGTGTGTGTGTGTGTGTGTGTGTGTGTGTGTGTGTGTGTGTGTGTGTGTGTGTGTGTGTGTGCGCGCGCAGTCACAGTTATTTCTCTGTGTGTGAGCGCTGCAGGGACGCGCCATCATTACTCACTACCTCTCTCTTCCTCCACTCTTCTCCCTCTATCCTGGAACCTCTCCATTTCTTATCTGCCCCCCATGTCTGCTTCTCAAACTCTCTTTCCTGAATACACACATTTTACTGGTTTTCTTGTTTCCCCACCTGCTGACCATCTTTCTCCACATGCCTCAGCTTCTTTCTTTCAGTTTTACTGCTCTTCCTTCTGTGCCCTCACACCGGGGGTGTCATAGTGAGGAGAATAGTGGAACTAAATTACAGGGGCCGAAATGGGCAAATATAACAAAGGCGGGGTCCTCAAAAAGGCTCAGAATAAAAGATTGTTTTTAATGATAATGTTGTTTTTTGTATTATTGGCATTAGCATTAAACTGTGACTGAGGGTTGGATAAATGCTTTGGCAGACTGTTGTATCTAAAAGGATATTAGAGCCACTGAGGGGCCCTTACCTTCTGAAATATGCATATAATCCATTATTAAGTTTAATAAAAACATCTTTTTATTTGCAGAGTTTTAGTACTGTTGCCTTCTTACTTCTGTATAAACTTGAATTGTGCCTTTTGATGCTTGATGTTTTATTATCCTGCTTCAGTATTCCAACTGTCTGAGCGGCACTTTTTAGTAACTAATTAACATAAATTCTGCAAAGACAAAACATGATTTCAGTGATGTCTCATTTATTTGCCTTTTATTCTGATCCAAAATAACAGACTGATTCTTTCCCAGCGCAGAATAAAACCGCTCCTCCTAAAGTGTATAAAGTAGAACTAAAAACAGTGAAAGAAATGGATGATATGTCAAACCACATACGTCAGAGAGTTTGCGCGCGCGCGCACACACACGCACACACACACACACACACACACACACGTAGATAAATGTCAGACAAGTACAGGCTCTCACAGCCACTGAATGCGCCGTGTCTCGTGGGTGTCCCTGCTCAGAGACAAATCCCACATTCATCACACGCACACAGACACACACCTATGGCCCAGTGTATGCCAATGAAATGTAGACGGAAGGTAATTAAACAGGGATCAGGCTGCTCTTTATCAAGGGCTCTTCACTGCTGGGCTAAATTAACCTCTGCCCACACACATGCAGGCGCACACACACACATTTTGCCTTAAGAATCCATACACACACATTAAGACATGCAAATTTACATACATATATATATTGCAATAGGGTGCAGACACAGGCGTGCACAATGAAAGTCACTGCAATACTTCTGAATATGTCTGTTTTGCTCTAATGTATTTTCTAATGTGATCTAATGTAAATCTTGTTTGCTGATATTGTTAGTTTAAAAATAAAGCATCGACTAGTTTGTTACAATTTTAGCTTAAACAGAGTTTAGTTTTATTTTGTTAAACTCATTTGTGGTTTTTATCAGGTCAGTTTTGGCCTATGAGAGCAAAAAATGACAAAGCGTTTTGCCCTTTTCCTTAACTTACCCCATGGACACGCAGGACAGGCCGGCTCTGATCACTGCTGCATGCTCATGGCAGCGCGGTGCTCTCTTGTGAAGTCTGTACATAACACCAGTAATCCTGCTGCTGGAGCAGTGTGTAATACTTGTATGAGATAAGTTGAGATGCACCATTAGAATGCCATTCAAATGCACAGACACATAGAGGTATGCTCATTTCAAATTTGGGAAGATTACTGGCTGATACTAATAGTGACCAATAACCTTAAGCTGCAAATAATAGTTTTGTCAGGGAAGCAAAAAAAAAAAAATGCTGCATTACTTCAAAATGCATCCAACACAAGTTAGTGGTTCACGAGGACGCACACTCTGAAACCACTCCTTTAACACTTCAGGTATATCGTATAGAATTCACATGCTGAATTCTGACATTAGTGACATTTTATACTGTGAATTATACGGAAATACATCGAGAACATGAGAAAATGCAACCATCGATTCACTGATCTCACACAAGGGAAAGCAGACACCACCCAAAATAATTATCTGCCGAGTCGCATTGCCTACAGATCTTGACTTATTTCAGTCCAGCCTCTACCACCTACAGGCAGGGAATGTAATAGCTGCTTGATGTTGTAGTATTTTCAGCTTTTTAAACTTTCTTTGTAAACCAGCAGAAATTAGTTAGTGAATAGTGCTTGCATTGCTTGGACAGTCATTTAAAGGCAGCTGTCCCAAAGAGATTTTGTTTGCCCACAAAAAAAAATGCATCCTTCAGGTTTGATGCCAGTGAAAGCTGCTGCCATGGACACTGGCTTCAGAGAGAGGAGACAAGCTGAATACTCAAAGTCACCATGAGAAAGAGGGAGAGTATGGAAGCTGCCTTCATCGTTGGTTATAGTGCAACTGACGTTGTAATCTTGTGTTTGTTGTTGTTTAATATGACAAAGTTTCTTTAAAAAAAAACAAAAAAACAGCACTTTGACCGCAGAGCTATTGAACATTCGCCCCTTGTCTCTCCTTTGTTCTTGGTGTTGCTGTGGTTTGTCTTGTCTTGTCCAGGTGTGTGTCTGGATCAGAGTACTTTGCTTCTCTGCCCAGCTGTTCGGCCACCTGTGGAGGTGAGACAAAAGGGGGGAGAAAGAGAAACAAAGAGGGATGAGAAAGACAGAAGGACACGAGCATAAAGAGATGGGGATAAATATAAACAGGGAGAGAGGGAAAGAAAAATTGGCGTCAGAAAGCTTGCAGCTGAAACGTGAAGGCAAATTTTACCTTTTAATCCACACTGAGGAAAACAGGTGCAGCCTTGGGCCTCTACTCTGTGTGTTTTCTGGCCTGAACCTTTCGTATTTTAGCAGCAGATGCTCACGCTCGTCAGGTGATTATAGACAGAAAAGTGAACAGCAGCCCTGCAGGGATTATTATGTTTTTTTTTTTAAGGGACATATTAATCAAGCTCAATTTGATATGCAGGAATGACACTCCTGACAATTAGTGCTTAGACAAAGCTTAAAAACAAAACTACAGACAATTGTGTTTTTGAAAAAAATGTTACGGTAAAAGAGCATGTGGGATTAAGTGGGAGAGAGAGAAAAAAATTACTGGACCAGTAACAGCATTTTTTTTTCTTTGTATTCATGCACAAGACTCTATAACAGGTGTGACTAGAAACACCCTGTTCAGCATAGCTGCTCTATTTTACAGTACAGTCTGCAGCATTATTATGAATTCTTGGATTTGGCCAGTTGATTGATGAGCCATGCAGCAGACAAACTGTTTGTGCTGCTGTCTCCTGTTTTCACAGGTAAAAACACTCGGGCTCTATTACGAAGAAAGATAAGATTTTTTTTTTTTTTGCAGACCAATTATAGGCAATGACTTTGATTAAACTCTCTGAAAAATTCTAAACATGAGGAAAGTTTAAGTGCCTGCACCAAATCCTTTGGACAAAAAGCTCACATCAAAGGCAGGATTAAAAGGGGATTTTTAAGAAGATCAGTGCTTGAGGACTTAGAGGTTTTGTAGATGATGACAAATACCGTGGCAATGTACTGAGCCATATTTTGACAATAATAATCAAACACAGCCCTGCGACAGATTGGCGACCTTTCCAAAGCGTGGCCCACCTCTCACCCTATGGCAGCTGGGATGGGCTCCAGCCCATTCGTAATCCCGAATTAGATAAGCAGAAGAAGATCATCATTAGTTATTAATCTCTCGCTCTCTTCCACATTGTGTCTTTTGTCCTGTCTCTCTCCCCTCAGCCCCAACCTGAGTTGGCAGATGGTTGCCCCTCCCTGAGTCTGGTTCTGCCGGAGGTTTCTTCCTGTTAAAAGGGAGTTTTTCCTTCCCACTGTCGCCAAGACTTGGCGACAGTGGGAAGGAAGTTTTAGGAAGATACTGACATGTCAGTGTCCTGAATTTAATAATAAATATAATAATATTTAGACTAAAGGTATTGTGGGATTTTGGAAACTGCAGATTACCATGAAGAACACTTTGATGTGCATGTCTGACACATTACAGCATTTCATGTTGCTCCCCTAATGACCATCTAAACTAGGACAAATCAGATTATTAGCAGATTCATAAAGAGGCATTCTTTCTGCAGCTCGGATTTAACTCCAGCAAATACACAAGTCTTTGATGTGGCACATCCAGTCTGAACAACTTTAAGATAATAACACAACAGTCTTTCTTTTTCTTTTTTTTAACAAGCAGCTACACACACACATACAAACCATGTAAATGACTGGGTGCATGCAAATTTTAAAGAAATATACAATAAAAAATGAATTTCAGGCCAAGTTAATGTTGAGGAACCTTATATGATAAGGTATGGATTGCAGTTAGACGGTTTCGACAATCTTCATCAACCGTTTGACCATTTTAAACGGTTTTGTCTGCCATGTGGAAAATACATAGAAAAATGCAGGAAGACTGTTGGCTGGATAAGTATGTCAAGAAAAGAGATTAACAGTTGTGATGAATTCATTTTGTTAAACCAGCCATGGAAAAATGCACCGTTTTCCATCATTGTACTCACATTCACCACAGAAAACCAACATTCATCGAGGAGGAGAAGAATGCCTTTAGACACAGTGTTCACAGTGGGAGATTTTTGTCAGCCTCAGGCCAGTTTGGTTTTCTGGGTTGGCGGAGGAAGACCCAAGAGAGACAAAAAGCAGAGGGTTTGTGAATTAAGGTGAGGGAGGGGAGGGTTATCATACTGGAAAGTTTGAAAGGCAAAAATGAGGAAGCAAAAACAAAAGCTCTTCTGTTTCAGGGAAATTGTGACAATAGTTTGTGTGTGTATGTGTGTGTGCATTTGTGCATGCGTGCATCTGTCTGTCTGTGGCAATGGGAGCGCGTGTGTGTGCGCGCGCATGTGTTTCAGTGTGTTTTTCCAGTATGACCGCTGAGAGATTGCATCCCACGCTGGGCATTTCTGCTGAATCAGTGACTAGTCACCTCTCTTAGGATGATAAACAAAACATTAACGCACACATACACATGTGCACCAAAGCGCGCACACACAGGCTATGATACACACACACACACACACACACACACACACACACCCCTACAGTTTCACATCTTCATCGTGCAGAATAACAAACCAAAGCCATCTATAAAGGCCCATCCATACACATACCACTAAAGTGATGTGGACAGAAGTGAGGTACACATGTCAAGTACATTTGTAAGTATCTTCTACTGAATACTCAACCAAGACAGTGAATTCTTAAGTCATAGTTAGTATATATACAATGTTCACATTTATCTTTATATTTAGAGTTAGGATTTTTGTTAGAGTGTACATGTAGCATACAGTCTTGTATTATGGCAAGTGCTGCAACTCAATTCAAAATGCAAGCACAAATAAAACAATATATGAGAGAAAAGTATGGCAGGATGAGCAGAAGAGGATGGAGAGGATGGAGAGATGGATGGAATGGCAAAAAAGAGATCCCTTCATCACTGTAGCTAAGAGCAGGGACACTACTGGTGTGTTAACACTAGTTTTGTATATTAATTAGCTTTTTGTGGTTTAACTGATTCAATTTCTATTAAGAGCAAGTTTTGCATTGGTGTAAACAGTGTTTGTGTAAATATGATGATTAATAAGTGTTGCTTCTGTAACTGCTTATCAGCAATGTTCTCATGCTGGTTATTTCATGTCAAGCAGTAATGCCCGCTTAAAAGATACAAGTCCGGTGGAAGCTGTGGCTCACACATTCCCATAACAAGTGAAAGAGCCCAGGTTCGATCCCGGGGGAGACACAAATCTCTTTGGGGTTGCATTAGGAAGGTATAAAAATCTGCTAAATCAAATGCTCCCTGCTGTAGTGAATAAGCACAAAGTAGCTTTAATGTGGTGGAAGAATGTTAATGTAAAGATCATGTGAGGGTCCTTTTAAAGAGTCAACTAGCTGATTTTTGAGCTTTCTCATCTGATGTGAATACCACATTGCTTATAAACTCATCATCAGATTTGAAGACCGCCCCTCTACTGGGTGACAGGAGTGTAGCATATATTCAATATTTATACAGCTGCAAAGTTACAGTCATATATTCGTTCACCCTTTTCACTGTCTGTCCTTCTCCTGTTCATCCCTCCTGTTCTTGCTTACTGAAGATTATGGAAGGTAAATGTCAACTATGTCAGTTTTTCCATCTCATCTTTTCTCTTCGTTCTTCCCTGCCTTGCCCTCGGGAATGTGTAAGTTAGTCAGAAATCTCGGTGAAACTCAAACTAAATGGCAAACATTTGTTGTTTTTGCATTTATTTAAATAGCCAGAGTACTTTAAGGATTCTTAAAAAAAATTAAAATGATTTTCTTCAAGTTTTGCAGGCAGCAAACTTAAATGTTAAAGCAGTCTTTGTCGCAGCAGCCACGGCATCTACAACACTGCAGTCAGCAGGAAAAATGCAGAGGGGGAAGAAGAATCCATATGTTGTGGAGTGAGGGCCCAAATGCAGACTCTCATGAAAAACTGAACCAACTGAAAACAGCTTTAAGACTACAGGTGAAAAGTCCAAACAAGTCCACAAAAAAGGGTCCATGAACAAAATCCAGGCAGAGGGAAAAGTAACAAAGAATCTGAAAAAGAACAAAGGAAGGGCATAATTAGAGGAAGTGAACACAGCTGGGGAACAGGTGAACAGAATCTAGAGAAAATTTCGCATAACGCATCCAGTTTGTTCTACTTGAACCACTTGATTCCCAGGGCCACAAAGCTGGAGGTATATCTCATATTGATATGGACGAGGTGTTATATGTGACTGTAAAGTTTCTATGGTGGACCCAATTTCCAACAAACAAGCAGCGAGGTAAAAGGGAAATGAATTGACTCACAAGCAGCACTGTATCAGGAGACAGGTTAGTCAAAACTACTGGAAAAAAAAAAATTTTAAAAAGCTAAAAACAAGGAGCAAGCTCGAAAAATTACAAGAGAAACTCAGTGGTACTGTAATAAGGCATAGGCAAAGTCAATCGAGACAGTAACAAGGGCGGGAAAAATAACAAAGCAGGGAAGTAAAACATGAGAAATGATCCTTCAAAATAAAGCAGGAAGTAAACTGAAAGTGGAACAAAGGATAAAAGCAAACAGATCTATAAGAGCTCTATGACCACTGTGAGGGGTCTGTCTATGAGAGACAGCAATTAGCTAGGTGCAGCCTTTTTAATTTCTCATTTATGTTATCGGTTCTCTGATTAATCCGTACTTCATACTGTATACCAGCTGCTTCTTATTAAAAGCTCTGGAGCTCATCAGATCTCTTGCCTCAATTGTCCTGCAGTATATTCCTAGAGAGAGGAAAACAGAATTATTTTTTTAATTACTGATGGATTTTATTGTGCCTTAATTTAGGAGACATCCTCAGCACCTTTACTTGAAGCATTAAAATACATTTTCTGCTTCTGCGTTTTTTTGTTTTTTTCCTTGCTTCATTACCTGTCTCCACTGTTTATATCTCCTTCTTTTCTGCTTTTATCTTCTTGCTACAGGCCCAGTTTGTTCTTGTCTTAATAATTACCCATCTCTCTTTTCTCCCCATTTGTGTGCAATTTTCACCATGTCTTGATCTTCTTTTGCTTTCCACACTCCTCCTCGTCCGCTCTTAATGTATCTCCTTTAAAATCTTGGCAACTTCATTTTTATCTGTCTGGCTATCCTCTTTTTCTTCCCATATAAAAAAAATTATCTCTTGTTCTCACTCTCTTATTCTGTTGGCAGGCCTATATGCTTTGAGCCTCAGAGAACCACCCTACACACATCTTTTTATTTGAAATGCAGATGGAGAGAGAGACATTGGTTCCCCGCTTATATCACATCAGCGCCATCGACTTCCAACAGGCAGATTATTGGTAGAAGAAATCGAATTGGATTGACATAAGCAATGTTTCATTGCTTATGTCATCAAGACATAAGCAATGAAACATCAAACTCTAGAACTCCTCTTTCCTTTGACATCTGACCTGTGGGGCATATGCAGTGGCAACATTCAACATCACCCCGTCAATCTCCAGCTTCAAATAGTCCCTGTATTTAAAGTCCCTACTCTCATCTCCAAACTCCTGCCTTTCCTTCTCTCTCACTATGTCCTAACATGCCTAACCCTTTTCTTTTTCCATTCTCTGTGGCCAACAGAAATCTCATTCTTTATGATCCGCATGTTTGATTTGGCCATGATTTTATGCCAGATGCCCTTCCTGACACAACCCTCCCCATTTATCCGGGCTTGGGGCTGGCACCAGGAATGCGCTGGCTTGTCAGAATTCCAAGTGTAAAGGTTTAGGCAACAAAAAAAGTCTGGATGAGTTTAGTGAAAAATGGCAGTTTTGGTTAAAGAGGCATATCTTTTTTAACAGGCACAGATATGTAGTGTTTCTTGTCTTTGTGGCAGTAATTGTAGTTTGTCACCTAATCAAAAGGAAAGTACTGGCTTTATTTTTCCAGTGATCCAAACTAAACAAGAGCATTGAATACACATATTTTAAATTTTCCTTAGAAATAAAGTGCATTTACTCAATTTCTGTATGACTGGTTCAGTAATTCTAAATATGTCTTGAAAGTAACAAATGAATAAAAGTATGTAAAAACAAAATAGATTTGAGATACAGCACTGCTTTATTCTTTGAGGTCACTTAGAAATGACATGGCTTTTGTTTTTAAATCAAGTTAAAGCATTAATGAGAAGTGTTACAAATGACTTGCATAAGCTATACTTGCCATAATTTTTCTAATGGTACTGTCATGAAATTTAACATTTAACGTGCTAACTAAGGCCTGTAGAGTCTGAGATGCAGCTCTTGGGGATTTTATTCTAATTTCTCCGAGCACTGGATATTCTAACGTTGAGGTGAATTTGCTTGGATGTCCACTCATGGGAAAATTGCCAGCTGTCTTGAATGTGAAGTATCTAGTACCTAGTAGAATGATGGACTTGAAATTGTTTGGAAATAGCCTTATAACCCTTTGTAGAGTGATGGGCAGCAACAATTGCATGGTCTGCTTCCCTAAGTTCACTGCTCATTTCCTTCTTCCTTGGCCCTTTGTCAGCAAACACCTGATGGCTCCTGACAGCAAACTGCAGAAAGGTCTGCTTTTGTAGAGGTGCTCACACTGGCTGATGAACAGTTAACCAAGTGCATTTGATTAGCAGCACCTGGCTCCTAATTACCCTCTTAATTCCTATGGAAGCAGTAAGGGTGTACTTAGTTTTTTTACACTGCTTCTGCATTTTGGCTTAATGTTTGTTAAATAAACAACGACACCATTTAATATGTCATGTATTGTTGTTCATCTGAGGTTGCATATAACTAATTTTAAGACCTGCTAAGAATTATGATGTCATAAAACCTTGGGATTGCCAAAGGGTGTACTTTTTTTGTACCATGACTATATACAGTACTATGCAAAGTCTTGAGAGCCACCCCTCATTTCTTTATATTTTGCTAGGAAAATGGGAAATAGGTGCAGTGATTTATTGAAATGTGTAAACATATACATTTTATGGAATTCTAAAAGTCAGAACAAGTAAGCAAGCTTTCTTGTACTTTCTGTAAGGACTCTTCAGGAATAGTTCTCCAGACTTCTTGAAGGACATTCCAAAGCTCCAAAGTTGTCTTTTGTTCCAGTCTCTGTCAAGATGATCCCAGAGTGCTTCAATAATTTGAGGTCTGGGCTCTTGGGAGGCCAGTCCATAACTAGATAGCATTCCATTGCATGTTTTTTTTTTTTTTTTTTTTATCCAGCTATGCTTTTACTGCATTGGTGGCAAGTGCACCGTTTAGCCTTGTAAATAAAGTCCTAGCTTAGCCTTCATACCTTAAAAATACATATGCAAAATAAATTTCCAAATTTAATTTAAAAAATTCACATTCCAGTTCTAAAAGTTCTACAAGAAGACTCAAATGATGGTTTTTACAGTATTTTAGCTGTAAAATTTCAGCACTGAAAAAGCAGGATTACATTCGGGGTTTTTTTTGGGGGGGGGGGGGTATTTTTAATTTCTGTTTATTTTGTATACTCTTTGGTTTTGCTCCTTCAATGTTGTTTAGAATTCTTAGTTTATAATCCAGGTTTTCTTTACCCCTGTTTGTTACTATTCTGGTGGGTGTTTTAAGCTGATATTTATATTTGATACTTTTTTTTTTTTTTTTTTGCTATTTCTTTGTTAGTCCTGTCTCTTGTGCCTTGCCATTAGTTTTTCTTCCTTTGCTTTTGTCTTAATTAGTTTCAGCTGTGTCTTGTTATCCTGGTGTTCCCAAACTCCCTGATTATTACCTCCTGTGTCTAGTTAATGCTTCAGCTTGCCTTAGTTCTTTGTTGAGTCATACTGCGTCCCTGTTGCCCTTCCTAGTGTGTGCTCTCTGTGGATTTAAGCTATTTTGCTGCCTTTTCAATTACCTGCATCGCCTCAATAAAAGTCTTTTTTTTGTTGTTTAAAAATCCAGTCTGTGAAGTCTACATTTGGGTCCCCAACCTGCAAACCTTGACCATGATGTTAAAAGACCCTTTAAGCTACCTATCAGCTAACTTAACCACAAGAAAATGTTATTATGCTTCCAGTTATAAATGTATTATGAATTTCTGAAATATGCTAATATTCAGTATTTTGTTATATACTCATATGTGTATGCATGTATTTCTGTCTGCCTATGCAGCTTCAGACTGCTCCACATGCACGATGAAGTCACACAGCTTTTGGCAGGTTTACTTGGCCTTTACAGTGCTTCAGTCTACATTTTTAAGACAAACTATATTATTTAAACCTTATACATGTTCACAAATATTTGTCAGCTCTCAGCAGAAGCTAAAAGTGTTGGTAAATGACTTGCTAAGAAAACTGTTGAGCCGTCACACACAAAACAGCTACCAGTAGCTAGCGCTGATTTTATTCTGGGCGATATTCTGCGCATTCACATGAGTGAATATTATTAAACCCTTTTCATTGTTTCTGGTTTCTGGCACAAATCATAACAACGCCGTCATTTTTTTCAATTGATTTCCTTGATTAGGCTGAACTTTCTCCTGTTTCATCTGATGAGTCACAGCTTGAGGGATGAAGTCATATCTGTTGTGCAGTTTCCAGCTAATCAGGATTCAGTGACCTAGTGTAGCTGAACTGATAAATGTCGCATTTAGGAAGTTAATGCGAGTTGACAGAAACCAGCATTAATTATTTGGACCATGATCACTGTGTCACGCTGTCCCACAGGCATAGAGCCTAAACATAAATGCAGATCTGCAATAGGATGCATGTACTGTACAAAGGCATTCACTAATGGATGGCTCTTAGATGTTCGTATTTACTTGTATGTGTTTGCAGTTTGGCCTCCTAAACATGTTCTTAGACCTATTTTGTAGGCTAGTTTATGATCAAATACAGGAGTCAGAGTGAGTATTTGAGCATGATAGTTCCCTCTTGATGGTCTTTGTACACCATTTCCAATGGAATGTGATTTGGTAAACTACCATGTAAGTGACCAAGCTGGGAGTATTTGCAATCATAAAAGTTCCTTGAGCATGGTTTTCCTCTTTAACATGGCATTTACACCCCCCTGACATTTTTTCATTGTTTCATTCAATAAAAATTAATTGAAAAGGGAGAATAAGGTTCTCAAGCAGCTACCTTGCTAAGTGTCCTAAATAGCACTGGTAAGGTCATGGCCAGATTAACCTCCTGAGGGGCCCCACTGTGCACGTCAGTTTCATTATTCCTCCGGACACTCAGAAACCAATGAGTCTTCTAGAGGGGAAATTATTAAGTCGATTAATTGATTACCGCTAGTTTGGAAATCAAACAGATGTAAGGCTGTTTGCTCAACGGTCAAGAAAGTGTTCAGTGCATGTGAACAGTGGCTTTAAAGGCTTGTTGCGGGGCTTAACATATGAGTCATAGCACAGGTGCGATCTGTTGTACGTTTTCCTTCTTAGCATTAAGCAGCCTGTGTTTCTACAGGGACGGAGTGACAGACAGGAAAGAGAGGTGAAAGATCAAAGATACAGAGAGACGGCACGCATGCCTGTGAATGTGACTGTGCAACAGAGAGATTTGGAGTGTAAGATGCTATCATTCAGAAACCGCAGTGAAGGGAAGAAAAACTTTGGCAGATGGTCGCTCAGCATCAGCCAGTCTGCACTCTTCCCTGTCAAATCTCCCTCTCTCTGTCAATATCCTCCTGTTTTCTCCGGAGTGCACACTTCTGATGCTATTGATTGCATTGATTCATTTATATCTATTTAAGCAAAGATGCAGTACATCCCATTCCATAGATAGATGGATGTACGTGTGTGTGTGTGTGAGTATGTGTGCGTACGTGTGCATACACGCATAATCACTTAATTAATTCTGTGTAGTGTATTTGTCTAAATTTATCTGCCACTTCAAAACTGCAGATAAAGACAGTAACACGTAAACCTCAGCTCAACATGGTTTATTTGTGCAATCAGCAGCAATCTCTGAAAGAATATCAATGCTTTCTGTGCACGAACACCAAAAATGTCATTATAAATGTTCTGTATTTGAGAGAATCTGGAAGTCTAAACCAGCAAACAGTAGGAAGAAGAGCTCAAATGAAAGATATAAAGTCCATAAGTCTGGCTGGTAGCAGTTAGGCTGACGTCTGCAGGGAAGCTCAAACTGAACCGACTCTAAAGGCATGCGGAGAAGTCACAGGTAAGAGTGAGGACTGCGTATGAAGGAGAGCTGCAACCTTGTCTCCACGGGCAGTTTTAATAAAATCATTTATCTCGGTTCTTGAGACTGACAGCAGTCTGAAAATGTTTGTTTTCTACAACCCAGAATATATATTTTATGATGTTTAAAAGAGAAATAAAAAAAGGGAACTCAAAATACATGTTTTACATATTTTTATTGATTGATTCCATATTGTATTTTGTGACTCACCAGCTTCATCAAAATGTCTGTTAGCGGCTCTGTTTGCTGAGACTTTCACTGAAAACACGAGTTCCAGTTTCCTGACATTCGCCCTGAACTCCTTTCAAAAAGACACCATTTTCTGTGCCTTCTTAAAACTATTACAAATCGCCGTCGGGCGACGAATAGCGACAAACAACGCTGCATATCAGGAAATGTGTTTGAAACGGGGAACAAGAAGACGTCTCGTGTTAATCTCTGGCACTTTGTTCACCCACTGATCCACCTTGACCTCCTCTGCACCCTTCCTTTATAGCCTTTGAACAACATCAGTTCACTTCCACCTTCGCTGCCGTCATACTTACTACTGCTTACTGCTGCTTACAATCGACGCACGGCGAAATAAGTGACTCTGTCTTCTTGAGAGAATGGTTTCTAATCCCGTGTTGGGCTCATTTAGGCCAAAAAAAAAGAAAAATAAATTGAAGACACACGCACGAGCACACCGTATTGTTCTCGGGAAGCTTACTCATCGTCCCTGTGCGTGACCTATGATTCTCTGCATGCTTTCACACGCTGGTACAGTGCGTTCATCCACCCACTCTCTCTCACACAAAACACAGGGACAAGGACACCACATGAAAGCAGATACAGCAACAAAGTACTTGACAAAAAAATAATTAAGTAGAGTAAACTTAAGAGAATGGAGCAGCCTTTACGGCACTGAGAAGACTCTGCCACCTTTTATACTTCAGACAGCCTGCAGATACACACAAAAATTACACTACATACATAGATATGCATCCGCTCTGCATACAGTCCTCACGGATTTACTTTCTTTCTCTCTTGCGCTTCTTTCTTCGTCGTAGTCAAGGTCACTTCTAAAAGGATTCATCAGTTAAAGATGTTGACAAGAGGTGCTGGCTGCCATGTGCAGCAATATGATTACATATTCAATGTCTCTATAATACAGCACGTCTATCTTACACTGAGTAATAAGCACTTAACCTCTGATATCTTATGTATCTCTACAGTACCACACAATTGTTTTTGTTCACACTGTATAAGAGAAATGTCTTTCCAAGATATCCACACCAACAAATTCTGTCTTTACTGGATAACACTGATGTTCTCAAAGCCTAGTCAAGATTAAAATTAACATGTTTTTTCTCAGCTTGCTAACTGCCTAACAGGGTGCAACGGTTTGTTTTGAGTGCAAACGCGACCTGAATCCGCTCGTGTGTTTATACTTTGTAGGTGTTGAAGATTAGACTTGCCTGCGCGCAAACTCTGCCCCTCCGACTTCCGCAGAAGTGTTAATCCTTCTGTTTTGATTTGGGTGTCAAGCTGTCATTTATCAGAGCACTGATAAACAGATGCTATAATGGGTGTCAGTGTGACTTGACAGATAACGATATGAGTCACACAGAATCTGATCGTTCTTACACGCTGACCCACAGGCGATAGCCCACACACACACACACATACTCACACACACAAACACACACACACTCCTTTTATATGATTGTAGCAGTACAGTTTCTTACTCGTTTGTCTTATGTTTACTGTGACATAATCATCCCTGAATTTTGTCCAAAATAATGCAGTCTTTCTCAGTTCAGCCTTGGTCACTATGACAACTACCCAGGTAGTCTTCCACGTAGTACCGTGCAAAGGTTTCAGGCAATAAACGTAAAGTGTGGATGTTTTTAAATAAATTCATACAAAGTGCAGTAAATGGAAAAATCCCAAATTAAATCAAGTTTTAGCGTGACCACCCATTGCTGGTAAAATAGCACCAGTTCACAGTTCTTCAAACTACTTGGCAGGTAGCTTGTTCCAAGCATCTTGGAGAACTTGACACATTCTGCTTTATTTGCTGTAGGGCCATCTGCTGCAGGACTCCTTGCTTTTCATCACGTAGCTCTCTACGGCTGCATGTGTGGTTTTTCGGAACGGCCGCGGATGCTTTGATTAGAATCTGTGCATCCTGATATATTCTTGCCACAGATTTTGCTAGAAATGATCAGTTGATTGAGGTGTTTAAGAATAAAAGAAGGCTTTTCTTTGAAACAGCTATGACTCGATAATTTAAAAAAAAAATGACGCTCTTTCTCCAATTTACCTTCATCCGTGTCTCTTTTATTTTCCTATTCTCAGTCATCTCTCATTCTTGTCCTCTCTATCCAGTTTTGTCACCCTCCCCGAGCTCTCTGCCTCTGTTCTCATCCCTTTTAATCTCCGTCCTTCTACTCTCTTTCCCACTCGGTTCTCCAGCTGTTCACTGAGCTGGGTGTTTATTTGACATATTGAACTGTTTTGAAGCCAATAACCTTTCTGTGTGTCTTGGACAGTAAGTACTGCTGAAGCTTACACACACACACACACACACACACACACGTCAAATGTCATATGCATTTTTGAAACATGTACATCCATATACGCATGTATGGACGCAGGCCATCATGTTATTGGCACGTTTATAATATGCTGATTAATATTCAGTAAGCAATATCTGAAATCTAATTTTTATTGCTCTTTGGTGTTAAATCTGAAATCAAAGGCAGCACCGTAATGGGAGCATATGGTGAAAATGTAACCAAATAATGTGCCTGAATAAAATTTAATGAATTTGATAATAAACACACCATAGTCTAGGGTCCTAATGCATTATTGATAAAACATTACAACACTGTGATTATAGTTATATTTAATCATTTCAATAATAATAGTTTTTAATATTCATGTGTTCACTTTTTCATTTCTTTTGAGGTTATTTGGTAGAAGTTTGATTTTTTTTTTTATTTGGGTTGTGGGTAGAAAGACAGGCCAAGGTGTGTTCACTTGACCCCAGATTATTATGATGATGATGATGATGATGATGATGAGTTTGTTGGTAAAGCTAGACCCCCTGGATGTGCTCGGACTGGTGACATGAGAATGCAGAATTCATCTGTGCATCTTTGCCAAGTATATTAGTGATCCTAAAGATTGGGGGTGTAGGGACTCATCACAGGGAGTTAGTTTTGTTTTTGGTAAGTCCATCCATCCATTTCCTGCCACTAATCCAGGTCTGGGTTGTGGGGGCAGCCAAACCTCCTATTCCCTGCCATCTCCAGATCTTCCATTAGGACACAGAAGCATTCCCAAGCCAGCTAAGCAATGTAATCTCTCCAGCAGTCCTGGGTCGACTCCAGGGTCTCCTCCTGGCAGAAGGTGCCCAAAACGTCTCACCTAGGCAGCAACTAAGAGCACTCTAGTCAGATGCCCATACCACCACAACTAACCCCTATTGATGTGGAGGAGCAGTGGCTCTACTTTGAGCCCCTCCCAAATGACAGAGCTCATGAGCTGATCTCAAAGGGTGAGCCCAGAGACCCTAATGAAGAAGCTCATTTTGACTGCTTGTATCGACAGTCTTATTCTTTCAGCCACTACCCACAGCTAATGGCCACAGGTGAGGTTGAGAGTATAGATCTACCAGTAAATTTCACACTTAGCTCTTTCTTTACCACCACAAAAGACCAGTACAGCATTTTTATGTCTGTAGATGCCGCACCAGTTTGTCATCCCACTCTCCACTCACTCGTGAACAAGACCCCAAGCTTTTTGTTCTCCTCTAGGCACTCCACCCTTTACCTCCTGACAACCATTGTCTCACATTTGGTGGTGCTAATTCTCAATCCTTAGCATTCTACTGCAAACTGCCCACATGTGACCTGAAGGTCGCTGGTGGATGAAGCCAGAAGTCCCACATCATCTGCAAAGGGCAAAGAGGTGAGTCTGAGGCCACCAAACAAATTCTGTCCCTAAAAGGAATGAAATGAATTGGTGACAGTAGGTAGTCCTGGCTGATTCTTGGCTTGGAGTCAGTGATGATTCTGACTCCAAGCCAAGTCAGACCTTACTTGGCTAGTAAGCTAGATGTGAGATGCTTTAATCAGACTGAAGCACTCTATGTGCTTCTTTCCAGTTTCTCTGGTCTCTCTGATGCCCATTTGGCCTTTTGAAGAGAATTTTCACTGCTTATTAAACTCTCTTATTTCATCAACTCCTTTTTCTTGACTGTCTGCAAACTATTCCCAGTGTGGAGCAGTTTACACCCTGACTTATGGTTAAATAAAAAGAATGTTTTGCAAAAGAGAACGTTTATAAACCTCCAGTAGCGTTTTCCTTTCTGGACTTTCACACTAAACAAGTGGCAGATAAACTGCATATATGATCATGTGATCTTTTGGTGGTTTATTAGTGTATTTGTGGATCATGATGCAGATTTACTTTGCCTCTGTGGGCAAGTTCACTGAATGCAGCATTTCCAAGAAATAACTTGAATTTGCTGCATTTTTTACATGCAAAAGTGACTCCGTTTTTTTTTCCAACAGTAAGACCACCTGCTGACACACTGTGAGGGAGCCATGCAGTATAAATTCTTCAGTCAGGACTCAAGTCCAAAATTAGAATAACAGGAATATATGAATCCTGCTTTAGGTTGCAATACAAATGAGGCTCACAGGTTTGTCTTTATTTCAAAGACATAGTATTTGAAATAAAGACAGCGTGTCTCAGTGCCCCAGCCGTAGATGCATTAATGTCTTCGCTGACGCCCAAGGGCACCGAGCCTGCTGTATATCATTACTGTTAACATCTGCATAAATCTAAATAAAGCTCTAATTTGATCTCTCAGCAACCAACAGGTCCAAGTTCAGTTCTGACCTCTCTCTCCCCGGAGCCCATATTCTGCTGCGTATTTGCATAAATGAAGGATGATTGTGAATATGTGGCAAATATGCAAATAAGCCAATTATGATTGATCAGCTGATTGATTGGTGTTGTCTTTGCCAGTGCAACCTGTCTGCATGTGGCGCGTTCTCTCTCTTTGCAAGTAGACCTTCAATTAGCACAGCAGCGGCTTTTTATGGCAGATGTTGCTGACTGACAGGTGTGTATGTGGGGCCAGAGGTTAGTGACACTTAAGGTTGTGTGCATGTGTCTGTACCCTGGTAAACCCATCGGTTGGATTCAATAAGAGAGGCAGATCAACAAAAAGAATAACTCTGAGGGGGGAAAAAATAGAGTAGGAATAAGAAAATGCTGGTTTTGATCTGTAAGCATGACAAGCGCACGTGTGCAAGCTAAACTTATTGAAAACCTGTCTCTCATACTAATGCATTCAATCTGCAGAGGCTTTTGATTCTTTCAAGGACGCACCTGAAAGGACCCCCTACACACACACACACACACACAGAGTGAACCCTCTCTCTTTCTCTCTCAGTTCAGAGGAGAAGCTAGGCCAGTGTCTAGTCCTGGCCTGACAGTGTAGGGAGGGCCACAGAGGTGAGTGGGAGTTGATTGAGTTTGCTCAGCTACAGCCCATGGGACTACAGACAATATTACAGGACTCACACTCTCACCCACACGCACACACACAGACACACACACGTACCTGAAAAGCAGCCAGCTACTACACACTCAATTTAATCAGGGCTTATGTCTATGGAAGTGAGCATATGTGACCTCCTCTGTTTCTACGCCCTCCCTTCCACCTGCCTCTCTGTCTTTCTATCTGTCTATCAATGTATCATTCCGTCTTCCTCACGGTTTCCCGCTTCCTCTTTCTGTCTGACTGCCCGTCTACTTTGATACATTTTACCTTTTTCACAATTTCTACAGCCATACATCCACCTTTAAGAAATGGCAAGGGATGTGGTTTTGTGTGTCAGAAAGCAAAGGCAAAGTCCATTAACTCGTATTTAATAGTGAAAGGTGCTGCGTGCTGAGGTAAGTCTCTTAGATCTTAGTCTGTCCTTTTATATTCTCAGCGGTTAATTTAACAGTTCAGAGACACGTGAAGTCTTTTGGATTGCATTATGATTTCTCTGTTGTACTGGGAATGCAAAAATATTGGTAAAATGTCTGACATAGCAAGCAAGTTACGCTTGTTGCATAACGAACAGGCTACTTCCTGTCTAAACTTTATATTAGTCTCCATATTCCACATTAAGGTGAACAATAAAATTAGTTTTACCTTGTTGTATCTTTTAGGGTAGGCTGATAGAGACGCGTCTGTAGTTTCATAACTGTCATTAAACAAACTAGTTGCTGCTTTCATAGCCAAGCTAAGGCACAACAAAGTGTTATGAGCAATGTGTCTACAAGTTTTCTGAAAATTAAAAATGTGCGAATAAGACTATTTGTAACAATGTCTGTTGTTGCACGATCATGTGTTTGTGTCTGTTAATACACGCTCTCTGGAGGAATATAATTGCAGCATTGAGGCTACTTTTCCCAAAAGCCTTCAATTAACAGAATCAGAGAGCCGCCCTCTCCTTTCCGTTTGTCTTTTCTCTCATCTTTCCCTCTCGCCGTCTTCTTCGGTTCCTTTTTTTTTTTCTCGTCACATCTCTTCCCATCTACACCTTCCATGGTGTTCCTCTGTGTTTCTGCACAGCTTCCATCACCTTGGATCGCTTTTAATGATAGTCTGAACGCAGTGGGACAAAGGCTTTGAAGAGGAGGACGACGTAAGGGAGATCAGAAGATCTGCACTTGTTTGTGTCTACATAGTAGATTGCGATCACCTCATCACGAAGAAAGATATTGGATTATCACACAAGATGCAACACACACACAGCCACAACATGGGTGTGACAGGTATGTGTGTGTTATGAGTGTGACTCTGTACAGACCTCCTCTGATACATACAGACCACCCGCAGGGTGAGTGGGAAATTCTTTTTCTTTTTTTAACATTTCCCACTCGCCCTGTGGACGGTCTCTGTCCTCCAAGCTCTGGTCCTCCACCAGAAGCCTGGGAGCTTGAGGGTCCTGTGCAGTATCTTAGCTGTTCTCAGGACTGTGCGCTAATGGAAAGAGATCTCAGATGTGGAGCCTACTGGAGCCATTCTCTCAATTTGGGGATCCTGAGTGTTACAGTTACCTTCACCTTCCACGTCCTCTCTAGCTCTTCTCTCAGCCTTTGGTATTTCTCGAGTTTCAAGTGTTCCT
This sequence comes from Cichlasoma orientale, assembly GCA_034780415.1. Lineage (NCBI taxonomy): Eukaryota > Metazoa > Chordata > Actinopteri > Cichliformes > Cichlidae > Cichlasoma > Cichlasoma orientale. The sequence continues at coordinate 17,143 of JAVDPK010002404.1, read as the reverse complement.
TCTTCCTGATGTTGCCATCATTTGGTATTGTTACATCTATCACTGCGGCCTTCGTCCTCTGCTTGTCCACCACTACTATGCCCGGTTGCTTAGCCATCACCATTTTACCCGTCTGTGTTGCAGAGGCTCATTCAAAGTCCAGACCTCAAGAGGCAGGACCCTAAGAGAGCTGTCCGTAAAGTTTTCACAGCACTGCATAGTACAGTAAAAACTTCCTTTTTCACATTTGCATCTAAAAAGCTAAAAGACCCGGATTGTATAATTACTAAAATACAAGAAAAATAATTCAGTGTATTAGAATTTTTTTGTTTGTTTTCAGAATTAAAGCATTACTTTTTTCATGCTTTCTCTGGAGTAAAGCTGAGTGTTGGCAGAGTCTCCTTTCCATCCACTTCCCTTCAGGAATATTATTGGCATTCACCTTCATCCCACACCCCCACCTAACTCTAAAAGTATGCAGCAACAGTCACCTTTTTTCTCACCCCGCCATTCCCTCTCCCAACCTGCCAAACCCAGCCATGCTCTCGCTCTCTCTCCCTCTCTCCCTCAGTCACTTACTCTCTCTCACATGTTCTCCCTCTCTCTCCATCTAAAGGTGAATGTTAGCGGTCACTGTCGGCAGATTTGCCCAGAAAATTGAATCAGCCAGCAGGTTGGGGGCCAGAGAGGCGCAAGTGCCAAGCTGTACACTAATTTAATTCGGTGGGTGTGGGTGTGTGTGTGTGTGTGTGGGGGGGGGGGGGGGTGTTTGGTGTGTGTGTTTGGTGTGTGTGTGTCCATGTTTGTCTATACATACAGTATGTGCTTACGTGTCTATACTACATATGCAGCATTGTATACAGATGTGTCTATCCTTCAGAGAGGAAAGACAGTTTGAGTTCACCTCTTCATGGCCGCTGTAGTTGCATGTGTTTGCATCTCTGTTAGAGCCAGCATGGGCTGACGGTGATGAGACCTACAGGAGGCTGTCATACATTGTTACATTGCGCTGGTGTATTTCCTGTATGTCATGTAAAATCATGAAAAAAAAAAAAGTACACACTTTCATTTGCAAGCTGTTGCATGTCAGGTCTTAAAATTAGGTAATACAACTTCTGGTAAACACTAAAAAAAAACTAATTCAACCTAAGCACCATGCAATGTTCAATGAAAATGCAAAACAAAAATAAAAGAGTTATATCTTACAATCCATAGAGCTCAAGAATGGCTTCTTCGGAAGGGTATCAGGAGAAAGATTCTTCTTTCTTAAAAGAACACAGCAGCACAGCTTAGGTTTGCAAAATACCAAAGTATTATAGAGTCAGTTGTGAGGTCATGTGCCTGACACCTAAAGCTCGGCTAAAATTGGTTCATGCAACAGGACAATGATCCAAAGCACGCCAACAAACCACCAGAGAATGGCTGAAAAAGAAAAGAATCAAGGTTGCAGTGGTCCACTCAAAGTCCAGACCTCTCCCCTGGCAGAAATGCTGTGGCGCAATCTTACCAGAGCTGTGTGTAAAGTTTCATACCCCAGATTATTTATACAATTACTAAAAGACACAAAACCAAGAATGATCATTCAGATCATTAAGACAGTGTATTGTAATTTTTTGTCTGATTAACATGCTGCTCAAAAAAATTAAAAGAACACTTTTTAATCAGAGTTTAGCATCGAGTCAATTAAAATTCTGGGATGTTGATCCTGTCAGTAAGTATCAGAGGGGGCTGTTAATCAGTTTCAGCTGCTTTGGTGTTAATGAAATTATCAACAGGTGCACAAGAGAAGCAACAATGAGACAACCCTCAAAACAGGAATGGTTTTACAGGTGGAGGCCACTGACTTTTCCCTCCTCACTTTTCTGGGGTTTTTTTCACTAGTTTCGCATTTGGCTAGGGTCAGCATTTGCACAGGTAGTCCAACTCCTCCAGCATGGCACATCAATACGTGCCATTGCCAGAAGATTTGCTGTGTCTCCCAGCACAGTCTCAAGAGCATGGAAGAGACTCCAGGAGACTGTTACTCTAGGAGAGCTGGACAGGGCCGTAGAAGGTCCTTAGCCCATCAGCAGGACTGGTATCTGCTCCTTTGTGCAAGGAGGGACAGGATGAGCACTGCCAGACCCTACAAAATGACCTCCAGCAGCCACTGGTGTGAATGTCTGACCAAAAATCAGAAACACACTTATGAGGGCCCAATGTCCTCTAGTGGGCCCTGTGCTCACTGGCCGGCATTGTGGAGCCCAGTTGGCATTAGCCACAGAATACTAGAATTGGCAGGTCCACCACTGGTGTCCACCACATGTGAGATACATGAAAGCTTCTGGAGAAGCTGTGAAGAACGTTATGCTAACTGTCGTTCAGAATGACCAGTTTGGTCAAGGGGACGCACAGACCTCTACAGGCTAGGCAACAGCACCCTGACTGCCATTAGGTATCAGGATGAAATCCTTGGACCCATTGTCAGACCCTGCACTGGTGCAGTGGGTCCTGGGTTCCTCCTGGTACTGGAGGATGAAGGAATTAATACTATTGACTGGCCCCCACGCTCGCCTGACCTAAATCCAATAGAACACCTCTGGGACATGTTTCAGTCCATCCGACGCTGCCAGGTTGCACCTCAGACTGTCCAGGAGCTCAGTGATGCTCTGGTCCAGATCTGGGAGGAGCATGCCCGACATTGTCAGGCATGCACACAAGCATGTGGAGACCATACACGCTACCGAGTACTATCTTGAATTGCTGCAATGAAACTTCAGCAAAATGGACGAGCCTACTGCATCATTTTTTTCCACTTTGATTTTTGTGGTATGTCTTTGAATTTTCATTTCCATCAAGCAATGTTGCATCCTTTCATTCCTAACACATTACTCAGTCCATACCAGTACAGATATACAGCATGACTTTTTTTTCCCCCATTGAAATCTGATGTGTTGTCAAAGTGTTCCTTAAATTTTTTGACCAGTGAGTTTTATGTAGAATATTTTCCAAAAAGCAAACAAATGCAAAATGCTGTTGTCCAGTCTGAGTTATCCATAGCAGTTTTTATCTGTTTATCTGTTTTATCCGTTTACACAAGTGCAGACTTATAACTTATAACATATTTACTCCGAAAGAAAACAAAAACACTTGTTTTCTTTGATGTCCAAGCTCGTATTCAAATTAGGCAGCGCTGAACCCCGGTGTATTTGCTGCAAGCTTATCAAGTAACTTCCTGGACATGTGAATCAGAGAGATTAAAAATCAAACATGGCCCATTTCCTATTTTCTCAAATCAAATGACCAAAAGATACACAGATTACCATCTATGGATCATGCTGACTTTGAATTTTCCGCCTCCATTGTAGAGATTTGGGAAAACTGGAATTGGCATGCATACAGGTGGAACTGACTAATGCGAGCTGCAGGGAGGTACCTTTTCAAGTTTTGCCATCCTGGGATACTTGCTGTCTGACATCATAACCCAGCAGACTCGTCCACACAGTGTGCTTTACACGTGTGACTCTGATTTTCTGGAAATTCATCAGGTTAAAGCAATGACAGAATATAAAAATGCTCATTTGCCCTTAAAAATGAAAGTTCCATTGAGGAATATGGCAGGTTGAAATAAACTCTAAATATCTGCATTTTTAGGAACAAAACCAACTTTTGAGGATGAAAATATTTTGCAGCCCCTCCCTCCCCCCGCCGATGATGTAAGCCTCGGAGACCCTCAGAGTGTCCAACTAATTTTTCAACGATTCAATTTTACCTCACACAAGCTTGTTGCAGCTAATTAAAAATCTTCCAGTAATGCTTAAAGATCACAATATATATTGCTCGAAATGAGAAGCCCGACGTTATTGCTCGCCACTGCGTGAAACTGAAATCCAGTTGTTTTAAAAATTAATGAGATTTTTGAATGGAGAATCTAAAATCAATACGTTTGTAAACTGCCTCGGAGCTCAATTCATCTTATTAGGTTTTCGTGAGATTGTTTTGATCACGTAGGATTCATTTCAGGAGAATCAAACGCAGGGGGAAGGAGAAGGATTAAGAGAGACAGAAATAAAAAAGATTTTCTTCTGTTCTAAAGATAGACGGCAAAATGTGAGGTCAAGACAGAAACAACAGGTGACGGCAGCAGAGAGAAACGACTTATATATCCACAAAGATGTGACAAGAGAAAGAAGATAAAGAGAGGTGCCTCTGGCTGTCAGGTGGACCAAAACAAACACTGGGTGCCGTGTTGCCAAAGGGCCTGATTCAGCCAGACTGACACTAAATTAGACCCTCCACTGTCTAGTTCAAAACAGCAAAACACTTACACAACATCCAGCGCGAACCTCTGCCTGTGTTTGTTTGAAGAAAATGTTTTTTTCCTCCAGCTTTCTCTCCTTTTCTTTTCTCTCCTAGGCTGTGATTTCAAACTTGCCCTCCTCTTTGATTTCTCCCTCCATTCACTCTCATTTCTTTCAACTCCTTCCTTCCTTCTGCCCTGCTTTTATCCCTTTTTATCCTGTCCAACCTGCACCAACACTACGTCCATCCTTACATCCTTCCCTCCCATTGATTGTACTGCCCTCTTCACCCCGTCTTTCTCATTCATAATTGAATAGCACTAACTGCCGCTGAGGCCAAGCAGTCGTTTAATTAGCTGACCAGCCTGCTGAGACTCTGCCTTCTCTGCACTGCAAAACATACATTAAGCCCCTGCTCAGAATATTCACAATTCAAAAAAATTGGACCTTAGTCTGTTTGAAAATGGGGGATGATGTTTTGGAGTCTAATTTGTCCACTTAACTTCCATTCTTTCCTTTCTTATAGGACGAGGATCTCATTTGGCTAACTCATATTTGGTGTGTGTACAGAGGTTGTGTGCCATGGTCTCTCCTGCATCCTGTAGTTTTTAGTTGTTTCAAACACGCATGTTAGTGCATTCGGGTGATCATTCCGATTGCAAAAACTGCCAGACATGACAGGCTATAAAAAAAAAAAAAAAACACACGCATGTTATCGTGGCCAAAAGTTTTGAGAATGACACGTTTGCTGCTTTTATGTCTTTTTGTCAAATGTTTGATAGGATCTGATTTACAGTGGCATAGCAACATAAGTAAACAATCCTACAAATTTAAATTGCTTTATTTGTATCCAGGCTGTGATTGGTTCATAAAAAGTCTCAAAACAATCAAACATAACAGAAATATTTCAACTTTATCAGCAAGGACAGTGTCTCAAAGCAAAATGCAACAACTCCAGTCTCAAGATACACACAGCCGGGAGGGGCTTTTAAATTAGCAAACAGCTCCAAACTTTTATCAAATTACTTAAGGAGCTGCTGCTGAATTAAGCAGCAAAAGTTCTGTCTTAGATAGTCTCAGATTTTTAGAGGCATGCTGACAGAAAAAATATATATATCTGCCTGCACTGCCATATTTGTTTTTCCTCATTATAACGCTGGCTGAGAAGGTGAAACTCCAAAGCTTCGCACCTGTTCAACCTCACATTGTCCAAGGTTTCATTGAGCTACTAATTATAAACATAATAATAGGTATAGTGACATGTCTATACTGATGTTTTTTGTGTAGAATATTCATAATGCTACCAGGCACGAGTCTCACTTACTTTGTATTTAAACACCAGATCAATGCTTTTTTTAAATGCCAGGCAAAGACTCTCAAGCTGCATGCCAGGAAAGAGATATTGACTTACTGATCCACCTCACCAGCATCTACAGCAAGGACTTCACGGTGTCATTTGGATTGGTTAAGTGTGGATGAACGGTGGCAAAGAGAGGGAAGATGATCCAGACTGGAGGGGTTGAGTTGGCAGAAGGCTGAATAACTGGCATACAGGACTGTTGCAAGTACAGGATCGCAGATCAACAGGAGCCACAGTGAAGATGGAAGATCAGCCACAGCTAAAAACCTCGAGAAGATAAAACAAGCGATGAGAAACTAGCTCAGCGGTAGAAAGACTGTGGTCATCAGTAGATATGCCCTACATATGCCCTACTTGTCTTGATGGTAAACAAAAGGGCTAAGTACCACCATCAGCTTTCCAACTGACAGAATCAGGAACTGCTCAAAGTGCAGAATGTAGCAGGTAAAGCTTATTCGGAGCAGTTAGTGGAGAGAAATTCAGAACTAAAATGGTATGTAATTAATAGATAGTAGTTCATAACAGAGAACCACTGAATTATAATGTTACATGAATGGTAAGATTGCTTGTTTTCCTTGAGAAGAAATTTCCTACATCCAGGAAAGGTCACCAAAATAAAATCTGGTCAGATATGGTTCATTTGCAGGGTTCTTGTAATTTCATGAGTTCTTACACTCTGATTTTTTTTTCTCTTTTAGTTTTTCAGACTCCATGTTTGGAATGCTTTGTTCCAGAACATAGTTATTTTAGTCGCAGTGTAAAGCATTCATCATACTTTCTGCACCAGCCTGTTTCTGTGGTGTACAAACAATTATTATATTCTCTGTACTTTATAACCTTCATCACAACTCTCTCATACACTGCCCTCCTCACCTTGTTGTGCTAATGCATGCTGCAGCATCTCTCTAAATGTGACCACACAGTCGGGTCAAGAAGTTGTGACTGTGAACCCAGGGAAGCTGATCACCTTGCTTTAGGTGACCTCAATAGGTCACATGAAAGGATGGGGCGAGGTCTCTCAGTGGTTTTGCATGAAACCCCTTTTAATACTTTATGTGAAAGATGGACAGCCACTGTGACATCACCCATTTGTTTCTACACTCCACATTTGAAGCCTCTGTGTTTTGGCCAGCACCAAAACACGGTTTTGTTTTAAGGTCCAGAAATTACTATATTTTGATGAGATTGTGGTGTGCTAAGTTATCAGCTGATACTAGCAGGCTTGGTTACCAAGCTGCATCCAATAAAAACACGTCTCAAACTCAAGGCCTGCGGGCCAGATCCGGCCCACGAGATAATTATATTTGGCCCACAAGATAATTTAATATGGCTATGATTAATGGACCACCAGTAAATAGCGCTCCCATCACTTATACTACAAATCCCACTATGCACTGCAACAGCTGCCGTGCAGGTCAAGGCCTGCCCACTAACCCATTTTCCCACGTTGCCAATGACACATTGATCAGTGGTCAGCTGATAAAAACATCGGTCAGCACATTTTACAGCGGCATTTAAGCTAGTCTGACCTCCAAAAACTGCCAAACAAAAAGTGGACTTTGAAAACAGGTGGGAGGCAGAGGACCTGTTCACTCACATCAGAGGTAAACCCTGTCTCTGTTCCCCGCCTGTGATGTGCAGGGGACAGAGTGAAATTGTGGGACGGATTCAATTCAATTTTATTTATATAGCGCCAAATCACAACAAATTATTATATTGTAAGGAAAAGACCCTAAAACAATTACAGAGAAAACCCAGCAATTAAAACAACCCCCATCAGCAAGCATTTGGTGACAGTGGGAAGGAAAAACTCCCTTTTAACAGGAAGAAACGTCCAGCAGAACCAGGCTCAGGGAGGGGGAGTCATCTGCTGCGACTGGTTGGGGCTGAGGGGAGAGACAGGAAAAAAGACACACTGTGGAAGAGAGCCAGAGATTAATAATAGCAAATGATTAAATGGAGAGTGGGGTATAAACAGAGTAAAAAGAGGTGAATGAAAAGAAACACTCAGTGCGGATGCGGGAAAAGACGCAGAGGTAGACCTGCCCAGGTGAGCTGACAGTGCATCACTGCGTCACACAGCAAGAAACGCTGCGCAGCAAAGTCCTGAAGACAGACCGTGTCATAAGCACCGTAACACAGACAGTGAACTTTATAAGAGGCAAAGGTTTAAATCACCGGCGGTTTCCATCTTTTCTGGAGGAAATACCTTCTGAATTTGGTGACGTGCCTTATCACACAGGTGCGATGAGCTGCCTGAGGAAATCTGTCAGTTCATAGAAAATAAGAAAGAAATGGAATCGGAGAGAAACTAAATAGTTTGTTGTTTCTGGTTTCTGGACTTTTTGGTGATAACATGAAAAAAGAAATTTGCAAATTTTCATCAGTTTGACGTGTTCTCATTTTCCCCGATGTTATTTTTGAAGAAAAATATAATTTATTTAATGCTTTGAGGAAAAAGTTGCTGTATTATGGCCATTCAAATTCATATTGCTGATTAAAATATTTTCAGTTTTAGACTTAAAGGTTAATCCTGTTTGGCCCGCGACTTAGACTGTGTTTGCAATTTTGGCCCATTCTGGGATTGAGTTTGGCACCCCTGCAATAAAATGTACAGTGCATAGACACAAATCTGCTGACTGGGGTTACATGTGATCTAATTCAGTGATTTTAATTATCAGCCATAGAGGCCGCATCCCTGAATTCAAGTTTTGCACGTCTCCAAATGAATGAGCTATTAAAAAATTCCCCCATCGTACATTTGTCGCGAAGGGCACTTCTGGGTTAGCTTCACCAGTTTTGGTTATAAACCAGAAAAAGGGGCTGGAAAAACTGCAGGTGCTCAAGTGGTCACTTGAGGCTGGCTTCAAAAGCAAGTCGATCTCCACAGACGTCCAGTGAAGTGCCCAATGTAACAGCTGTTTCGATAGGTTTGGGGTTAAAACAGAAACTTATAATACATTAACATGCCAACATTCCAGATGTTGCTTTACCTAAGAACACAACTATAATAACAGCTGGCACAAACTACCTTTTCTCATTTTATTGACCACTCAGAGACACACAGATTGCGCTCTGTATTGCCATATTGAGAAAATGCGCTTTATTTCCATAAATACCTGAAGATATGTTTATAATGAGCATTATTAAACCTTGTTATAGCTGTGTGAAGGTTCGGGAACAATTGTGGGCTGGTTTAATACAGAAACAGTCTGCCTTCACCTAACAACAGATGGAGATCTACACACGCCTCTGGGGTGGGGTGTGTGTGCTTTCTATGGTCTCCACCTTCAGGCAACTCCAGTGTAGTTCATAACTATAGTGTTGATTCATGAACCAAAGACCAACTGTAAAAGTCATTACCACTACAATGGAACTGGAGCAATATTTTGGAATGGATGTAATTCCAAGGAGACGGTGGGGCACACAGACTACTTCATCTCTCAGCTGTAGTTTTTGAAAACATCATCTTTACTTCAATGAAGCAGTCGCCACAAATTTGCAGCTGTAGTGCTATAACAGTGTGGTTCTTTGGAAACTTTGACTGGCTAAGAGGTTGAGGTTCCAGCAACACTTGCAGTATAAAGAACCCCAGGGTGGTATCGTGTTTGACCCTTAGACAGGAAGACTATAAATTAGGGGTGGTGTTTTAATTTTTCTTCATCCACTGTCACGCACATCCACCACAAGGGAAGCTTTAAAATATAAAAAATAGAACTTTACATGTAAATGAAGAAGTTTAGATTGAGAACGCCCCATTTCTAGGGACAATGATTGGCTTTATACCACAAGACCAAATGCCCAGCCCACCTTTGCTGCTGCCTTAATGCTGGATATGTATGCTATGATTGACTGTTTTAAATTTTTTCTGTTCAAATATATATGGTATTTAAGATGTTATGTGTGATGACCCTGATGAAGGCTACAAGCTGAAATGCGTTGGTCAAGCAATAAAGTTGTTCAAGAACATCTTAGATTTGATGTTTTTCACCTTGTAAACAGGTAAAGGTGTGCCAGGAACCCCTGCTCTGTTTCTATGGCAAGTCTTACTGGAATACACTTATAGTATCACATTCTTTCAGGAAACCCTTGGATTAGCGTACAGTAAGTGATTTATCAGCTTCCTCCAGCAAATTGGTTATTACGGGTAATTGTCGCAAAATAAAAAGAGACATTATTCAGTTGAAATTCTTATTTACTGCAACTACAGTAGTTCTATCACTGGTGACACGGCCACCTTGCACCTCACTTTGACCCAGTCATTCGGAAACATTTGTCAATTTGCAAACATTCACCCACAGCCACACGATCCTTTCTGCCTCTGGGTGAAAAGAGACACGGCGAGAGTGGAATGAAGACAAGTATAACTGACACCTCAAGATCACAAAGATGCAGGAAAATAAATGCACACATTGTGACAACAGTGACAGGCTGTCACTCTTAGCACAACGGCAATATTTTCAGGGGTAATACACTCTGGGAAAAAAAACAAAAAAGTAATAAATCATAAAGGAGGACCTGCATCTGTAATTCAAGACAAAGCACTCGTCTAAAGGTCTAAAAATCCCTCTTCTCGTTCCCCAAGAATAGGCAATAAGAAAAATCAGTGCTGTGACTAAAATGCCAGCAATTAGGGATACAAGCAAGTAAAGATTTAAGAGGTTAACTGGAGCACGTGGCTCTGCCCCCCCCTCCCCCCCCCCATTTTCATCCACTCTCTCCGCTCTCCTCAGCTTGTTGTAGAAAGAAGGAAGAAACAATGTCGAGATTTCAGAGTTTAAATAAAGCCTGATATAAAGCTCAGGTGATGTTTCAGTCCATTTGCCCCTCCCCCTTTCTCTTCCATAAAGTGAATAAAATGCTTCATGCATACACAGACAAAGAAATGCATTCAGTTATGTCCTGAAGTTTAAGGAGCAGACTGCTCTACTTTTAAGTTGTTTTATTCATCCATAAGCAAGGCCATAGCCATGGCGTCACCATTAGCTCTCTGACAAATATGACCAAATAAAGATATTTAGGTTAGCTATATTTGCTTGTGAGCATCATTGTTCATGTGTGAATGGGTGGCTATTAACTTTCCAGGCAACTTTGTATCAAAAGCTAATGCATCTGTTATTAATCCAGCCAGTTTTCACCACAAACTTTTGTTTCCACTCCAAATAAGTGCTGACACTTTTTAGCAAAATATTTATAATTTAGAGTACCAGCACAAAATTTAATGAAATTAACATCATTTTTCACTTTATGTAATAATTGGTAAGGTGTTACAACAATAGGTGTCCCATAATGCCACAGGGGCATGGATCCTAACCTAGCAAGTAAAATATGTTTCTATTCTAGTTTTCCACTTTTTAGCAGAGAGCAAATTTGTTACATATATGTTTTACATTAGTGTACTCGTGTTTTTATTTACCCCCCAAAATTACACACAGTTCAGTGAGACCCAAGAGCTCCAATAATCTGATATTACATGGACGCCATTTTTATTAAGCCCAAGAATTAAGACAGGCTAAATGTCATGACTGAACTGGACAGTTCAGTTGAGTTGAGCATTTCTGGCTGACAAAGATTCAGTTCAATTCAATTTAGTTTTATTTATATAGCACCAAATCACAACAAACAGTTGTGCTGAGGCAAAACATAAAAATTCTGTGTCGTGCTGACCCTCAGTGACCAAGCCAGGGAAAGCGCATCAGGCCAGGTGTATGCCCGAGGCCTCTGAGTGAGCATTTGGTGCAAATGAACTGTGGCTCACACCACCATGTGCCCGTTCACAGTGTCATGAATAACTTCCTCAAAATGAGATTCGAATGAAATCTAGTGACACGCCGGGGAAGATCCAACGGGCACGGCAAACGTTCGCCTTCATATGGTCACAACAAGACTTCCAGGGAGCTATCTCAACACTCTTGAGCAAACTTCGTGGGTATTCAGTAAATTTTAAGGTTTTTACTTTTTACTGGAACAGTTAAGAAATTCATAAGACTTTAAGTCCTTAAATCAGGTACAGTAAATTACAATATAGTAATGCACTGTTATATCCCTTAAATATCAATATGTTGGCTCTGTAGACTGCAGCAGAAAACAGGCAAAAACAAGCACATTTCCTGATCTCTGTAGTCAGTATTTCTCTGTCACGTCAGTTTTCTGTGGCTAAATGTTTACAAATGGGGTAAAGAACAAAAAGGCTTGAATTATTTTTATAAAGAAGATTTCTTTCATTCCCTGACACAAAAGGAGGAAATAAATTCCATTTGCAAAATTGTTCAAATTTTTTACTTTAGAAATTAGTATCAGCCCAGAATCTCACAACCAGTGCATCCCCAGTGCAGCCCTGCTTAGCAAGCAGTCAGTAGAAGGTAACAGAGTTAAAAAAAAATACCTTCTAATTTCCCCCAACACATTTAGGGAATTCTTGGATATCACTTTTCATGTTTTGCCTGCAAGAATACAAATTACGAAGAAAAAGTTCAGAAAGAAACAAGACAAACCCTTCACATGCAGTCATTGTTCTTTAAGCAGAAACACGTGTTAGAGTCACATGTCCCTTAAATAATCTGGTTTATTCTGTTTAAGAAGGAACGTTAATTGTTAATGCTCACGCCCCCCCCAGCGTGTAATGCCAATGTTTTGGGGGGCTGAAACCGAAAAGAATCAATCTTATCAGCACGACTAAGTTACTTTCTTGTAAACATCTTGTGTTTTCATATCCACAGAATGTCGTTTTTACAAATTATATATATATATATAATCTTCTTGCAGTAGAACAGACTTTCCAGCCTCTGTTATTGCTTTAGTCCAAGCATGCAGAGAGAAGATTCACATTTATCTTAATAAGAGGAAGCAGTACGGTGCACATACAGACCACCTACTGCGCGCATACTGTAAATGTATATGTGTGATTGGATATAGGGAGCTGGCATATGGGTGGAAGGGTTATGTCTGTGTTTGTATGTGCTTGAAAGTGCGGATGTAGGTGGTGTGTGTGTGTTTGTGTGTGTGTGTGTGTGTGGTCCTCCAAACACCAATGAAAAGAGTTTGTCCTTCATACAAGGCAGACGGACGAAATTGAATCCTTCTCTTTCGTTCCTGCTGAATGTTTGAATAGAGTAATATGCTTCGCGCTTTCTTTCTCTCTCCTCAACAGTGCGCCAAACAAAGGACTGCTTTCAGCCTTTAATTGAAATGCTGGGTTGCATAAAAGGTGACACACGCGCACGCACCGAATTAAGTGTACTCCAACATACAATAGCATGCAACACAGATTCGGCGCACATTCAGGACCATCTCGCACATGCACAAAGAAAAATGGAAAGATATAGCTTGCAGATGTGAGAAATGCACAGCTGTCACGGTGAGGACTGACTTCCTTCATTCCCCCAGCCCTCCTTCTGCCCTCTCTTTAACCTGTTAAAGTCCCTTTTCAGTTCTGATATTTTTGAACATACACAAATTGTATATAAAATCTGCCCTTTGCTCCAGCTTCTCCTCCTTCTTTAACTCTTTTTTCCATTCCTTCGTCTTCTCCTCGTCCCTCTGATACCTTCCTTCCTCTCTCCTCATTATCCTCCACTGCCACAGCAACCACAGAAGAAAAACAGAGTGAGGATACACTCAGTGACCCTCCTCTCCTCTTCATCCATCTCTCTTCCTCCTCCTCCCGCTCTCTCTTCCGTCTTCTGCTTCTCTCTTTAAGGATTTTAAAGGGATCGCTTACTGCGGACCTTTGGTTTCAATGTGGCATTCTAGTGATGCTAACAAGCCATTTTTTAGGGAAAGTGAAACTTTTTCCCTCCACAATATGACAAATGTCTGGTGAAGGAAAATAACCAGGCAAAATTCAAAATGCCAAAGTGTAGCTTTAAGATGACAAGGCTAAATTGGCTATTATTTTTCTTTCCTGTCTGCGCTGTCTTGTCTCTCTCCAGATCTCCTCCTTCTTCAGTCATTCTCTTTATTAATGACTGCAGGTAGCCACACTTATCTATGTGCAGGTGTGTGCGTGTCAACTTAACTGTTACATATTAATCAGTGAGCCTATAGTGGCAGACTTACTTTAAGTATGCTGATGCAGATACAATAAAAACACATAGCTAAATATATATATATATATATATATAAGGGTTTTCATAAAGCTGACTGCTGCACTCACTAGTGGAACAGAGCGGCCGTTTTGAGATGTAATAAAGATATTCTTGAGATTTTCTGGTAGAGAGCAGAATTCATGGTCCCATCAATTACGGCAAGTCATTCAGGATGTCAGAGAGCAAAGCCGCTTCTAACCGTCACACTACTGTACCGCCACCATGTTTGACTCTTGGCATGATGTTCTTTTTATGAAATGCTGTGTGAGCTACACCTGGCTGCCACTAACCCTAACCCAATTAGAATACAGTGGGGGTGCTGTGTTTAACAAAACCATACAAATAACATGCAGACTTATGCTTATTCAGTCCATGCATTTTTCCATTAATACGCTGCAAAAATGAAATGAAAATGTTTTAATCAGAGTTTAGCATCAAGTCAGTTAAACTTCTGGGATATTGATCTGGTCAGTTAAGTAACAGAGGGGGTTGTTTCAGCTGTTTTGGAGTTAATGAAATTAACAACAGGCGCACTAGAGGGGCAAAAATATTTTCACAGGTGGAGGCCACTGATATTTTTTTCCTCCTCATCTTTTCTTATTGCTTTTTCACTACCTCTACATGCTAGGCAATGGCACCGTGACTGCCACTAGGTATCGGGATCAAATCCTTAGACAGACTGTCAGACCCTACGATGGTGCAGTGGGACCTCCTGGTGCACAACAATGCCCGGCCTCATGTGGTGAGAGTATGCAGGCAGTTCCTGGAGGATGAAGGAATTGATACCACTGACTGGCCACCTTAGGGTCATTATGTTAGCATCAGGTTGCACCTCAGATTGTCCATGAGCTCAGCGATGCTCTGGTCCAGATCCAGGAGGAGATCCCCCACGACACCATCCATCGTCTCATTGGGAGCGTGCCCCAAAGTTGTCAGGCATGCATACAAGCACGTGGGGTCCACACAAACTACTGAGTACCATTTTGAGTGGCTGCAATGAAATTTTGGCAAAATGGATTAGCTGCCACATCATTTTTATCACTTTGAGTTTTAGGGTGTTTTTGAATTCAGCCTTCGGTAGGTTGACAATTTTAATTTCCATCAAATGATGCGGCATCCTTTCATTCCTAACACATCACCCGTATCCGTACCGATATCCAACGTGATTCTTTTTCCCATTGCGTGTGTTGTCGAAGTCGTCCTCTAATTTTGTTGAGCGGTGTCTAAAAGCGTGCTCGGCTAAGACGTTATCAGCTCTGTTTGCAGTGATTTGTGGAACGTGAAGTTCGTCAGTCTTACAAAATTTATATTTCAAGTATTTTTTCCATGTTTGTGGGTGGTGCCGCTTTGATGTTGTTTCCTTTTCTTTTGCTGTGGTTTGATGCTGTCCAACTATAGAATTACCAGCAACAGCTGTTTAAATCTCTTTGACTCTTTATAAAACTGTGCGTTTGTATCTTGCAATGTTTCCTATGATATTTATTCAAGCGTGTGTCACCAAACCAGATCTTTGCGTGTTGCAAATATAAACATGGGCGTGCATGTCAAGAGACCACATACCCATTTTGACCTCTGCACCTTTAACCCTTGACCATTTGATATTTGGCCTCAGCAGTGCTGCATCAGATTCAGAAGTCACAGAGCAAACAGAGGGATGACAGCAAACCCACAGAGGGAAGAAAAGAACTGTAAAGACTGGGCATCGCTCAAGGCTCGAAAGACATCGAGGAGCAGAGAGGAGAGGAGCTACTGTACAAATTTACATATTTACAACCCCCACACCACTACACAGTGTGTGTGCAAGTAGGCATTTTCAGAAACTAAAAACTTGTGACTCATGAGTTACTGACATTTTCATCTCCCCAGCAGAGACAAATTGACCCCAGTCTGCCACCATTTTATTATAAGTAAATTCAATTCTGAGACAAGCAAGAACCAGTTCAAGTTCAAACCCTGCTCCTTTCATTTTATTCATTCTGGTTAACCAAATATTCATTCTTGCCTGACCTATGAAAAGCTTAATGAGACAGACATCACTCCACTGTGCTGCACTGTGTGTGACCCAAAAGTGAAAAATCTGTCATCCAACACCACCTAGCTAACCACTGTCACAGTAATGCATATAGAAGAGCCAGTCTGGAACACCTGGCACACAGATGCAGTAAGGCCATTTGGCAAAACACACAGTGGCTCCCTGCTCTGTTATCCATCCACTGCCACCACCGGAGATCCGCACTGCGATTTATCAATGGGAGCAGTGCACAGACACCAAATCATTTCCATTCCTGTACACCAACTAATGATGCTCAGCTGAGAAATCTTACATTGCGCAGCGATCTCCTTGTGGCTTTAGGAAATTCTTACATTAAAGTGTTCAGAGCAATCTCTCCTAACATTTTAGACAGGGACCCATCCCTGGAGAACAGACTGGTAGAAAGGAGTGGTCAGTGACGTCAAACCAGTCATCTCCAAGAGGAACAGATGTTTGTTCACTCTATGTACCAACATGTGGAGGTCCAACAGCTGCAAAGCACAACCACAGCATCAGCGCACCCAGATTATTCACAGCATACAATTCCCATGAGAAGACAACTGTTGCTGTGCCCGAGCCGATTTAAGCATTTAATTGATTTTCTCGATTAAATCCTCACAGTTTTTCTTCTGAAAATTATCTTTCCCTGCGAATACACCAAGGCACGTGATACGCTCTCTGCTACAGCCCAGCTGGAAGTGAAGGCTGCGCTTTAATTTTCTACTCGGCTTAAAGGATACGACTAAAACTGTCAAGCACATAAAAAAAATAGTCTACTCATATTTAAGCAACATGTTAATTTAAACTTAACCTAATTATAGTCAGATCTTCCTGTGCCTTAACGATGAGGCAGTGATTCAGATAAATCTATGAACTAACACAGTCTTCCTTCTGTTTTTTTTGGCCAATTTTTCCTTCTGGCTTTAAATAGACTTTATTCAGGCTATGTAGTGGTTTTTCAATCTTACTGACCACACAAAGTGCGTAAAAGCACTTTTGCTATCCGTCTTACACACACACACACACACACTGCTATTGCTTTGGCTACAGCTGTATTGCTTTTAGCCATGTTTTAACTCTTCTCATTTTTATATTATTGTTTGCACTTCCTATGTCAAATGTGCAGCCCCTTGTTTTGATGCTACGACTGATCACAACAATAAAGACTATCAATAAAGCAGAATTCAATTCAATTGTATTTGTATAGCACCAAAATACAACAAACAGTCGCCTCAAGGCGCTTTGTATTGTAAGGTGAAGACCCTACAATAATACAGAGAAAGCCCAACAGTCAAAACAACCCCCTATGACCAAGTACTTGGCGACAGTGGGAAGGAAAAACTCCCTTTTAACAGGAAGAAACCTCCAGCAGAACCAGGCTCAGGGAGGGGCACTCATCTGCCGC
>JAVDPK010002403.1:10458-25275 GCA_034780415.1 Cichlasoma orientale | reverse complement strand
ACGACCCCCTATGAGCAGCACTTGGTGACAGTGGGACGGAAAAACTCCCTTTTAACAGGAAGAAACCTCCAGCAGAAGCAGGCTCAGGGAGGGGCAGCCATCTGCTGAGACAATCCTCATAGACTCCCATGTTAAAATTTACATCAGAAATAATTAAATAAAATCTCTGAATAGTTTCCCCCTAATGCTGAGGCTAATCTCAAGGCTTCAGTATGAAGTCCAAACCCAGTGGGTAATGTCATGGTGGAAAACAGAGGTCATCACATAGAGTTAGAAACTGAGTCTTAAATAACAATGAAAACTGCAGCCATTATTTGTGCTTCTCATTTGTGCTTCCTTGTTCTCTGTTGTTTCCTGCAGTCCTTCCTCTTTGTGGAGAACCCGGCTATGGTGGTTAACGTTCCACTTCCAGCCAACCTTTCAACTAATCAGCATTCAAAGTACTCGGTGGGCTTCTCGTCGTCTCTGTGTAGCCTCTGTGTTCGTCAAATTGCCACAATCCTTCTCTCGGACGTGTGAGGCCAGAAAACACATCAGAGCAGTGTTGTTGTTTTGTTTGTTTCTGTGCTAATATTACACTAAATATTACACTGCTCTAAAAAGACAGTAAAGAGGAAGATAGCAAGCTTGCAAACATGAATGTAACAAGTCTCAAACCTGGTAAAATACATAAAAATCCTTTATACGTTATGTGTTTTATTTTATTGTCATCCATCCATCCGTGTATCCATCTCTACCACATAGTGTAAATGCATGTAGAGATGCCATTCTCCCCAGATCTTCCAAATGCCACAGAAAACTGCCATGAATTGATACCTTATGATGGTTGTTGGGGGCAATATAGAATAGAATAGAATAGAATAGAATACCGTCATCTGTCTGTGTAAAGTTGTGCCCAAGGCAAACTGAGTGCTGTGGAGACAGAATCGATGGGCAGGCATATGTTGCCAGGACAGGGTTATTGGAGCCCAACCCTGGAGCCATGCCTGGGGGAGCAGCTCTTGGGCGAGCACCTGGTGAATGGACCCAGCCCTAAAAACCCACATGGACGTGCCCCCCTGAAGCCCAATACCTGCAGAAACAGCTGTAGCATTCTGGTGCTTGGTGGATCCGGCAGCGGTCCAGTTCCCTGTTGCCTAAATTAGTTTTGGAAAGCTGTTTTTTTTTCTCTCTGTTTTGTTTGTTTGATTTTAATAGTGAAGGAATTCGCTTCAAATGCTGATTTGCTTTGTTTTCCTTTTGAGAATGGGTATAAAAAGTTTTATTACTATGTCATTATAAAGCAGGAATATTGACTCTGAAATTCAATTGTCTGACTAAAGCTAACATTAGCTCTGATAAGCCTGCACCAGACTGCGTGAGACCTACAGCAGCAAAACAGCTGAGCTGTGTTTTAACACTTAAGTCGACTTTTGTCTGTAGAAGAAACTTCTATTTTCTCACAAAGTCACTCACTGAAATATTGTAGGATCACATTTTAGGAGTAGCAGAAGGAGCCGGTAAACCTTTACTGATTGCTCAAAACCAATTCATCATGATCCTCTTTTACTGCCGCCCTGCTGCCAGGAGAATACCTGTGGTCAGAGCTGCAGTGCTGAGGGATTTTCATGCAATGGTACCCATCACATCCTGAAAATAATCCCAGTTTGGTATTTTGTGACTCAGCTGCCGTTCAGCTGCTGCACACTTCATCAAGAGGGATGGGCACTTGACCCCAAACATTTGGCTGGCCACGGTAGATTGGTTGTGCTGGAGCAAAGGGACATGCTTAGCATGAAAATGATAATTTGGGTAAAGACTACAAGCTTCAAAATTATAAAAGATTAATATATTATATATATATATATATAAACTGGTGATTGCTAACCAGCTGGACATAGTAGTGGTGAACAAGCAGAGGAGAAAGGTGATCGTTGTAGTAATACCAAGTGATGGCAACATCGAGAAGAAGGAACACGAGGAGCTCGATAAATACCAAAGGCTGAGAGAAGAGCTAGAGAGGATGGGTAAGGTCAAGGTATCGGTGGTCCCCGTGGTAACCGGAACACTCGGGGCAGTGACCCCCGAATCCAGAAGAGCGCAGCCCTAAGAACAGCTAAGATTCTGCACAGGACCCCCAAGCTCCCAGGCTCCAAGACCACCCACAGGGCGAGTGGTGTATTTTATACACACACACACACACATATCTATATATATGTGTGTGTGTGTGTGTGTGTGTGTGTGTAACCTGGAAAGTTAGGGATTTAAAATAACAGAAAAACCCTGGGTTTTTTGGTGACTGTGGGGAGGAAGAACTCCTTTTTATCAGGAAGAGAAACAACAGCAAAAAGGAGCTTATAAAGATGAAAGATTAGGAGATCTGGGGAGTTCCTTGTACCACAGAAGGCCTGTTAATTTGTTGAATGTGATAGGATAGAGACTCTTGTTGACGTCATCCCTCCGAGCATATACCGGGCAGGACGCAGGCTCCTCTCTGGATGAGTGGCCAAACCGCCGCATGGCCAAGTGCTGTTTGAAGCTGAAGACTGCAGCCTTATTCCTGTGCCCCTCTTCAGCTCTGACACAAAATTTGAATGAGGCTAAAACCAACTTTGCTCACACAGCCAACCATCCGTAGCATTGCTTGCAAGTGTCTCTATGAATGTGACTGATGTAAATCATGGATAGAGAATAATGAGTCATTCAAAGTGAAATGATAACTGGATGGGTCAGTCTGCAGGGAAACTACTGAAAGAGCCTCTGAGACAGGAAATAAAGGTAAGGGGAGAGGAACAGACTCATAGAGAGGAGGGGCAGGAGAAGTGAAGAAATTGCCAGAATGAGACCTTTAGAGGTGGAGAAATACAGAAGAAATCAAAAGCATTGAAGGACAAGAAAGGAAAAAAATGACAGTGAAAATGAGAAGAACAGAGTGGATCATTCTGGGAAAAAGAGAAATGAGGAGGACAGATGCTGCTCCTCGTATTCCCGTTTGCACCGAGGGAGTCTCCTCTAATATTAACTCTTCACAAGTAGTTAAATTGCATCGTATTTTCAGTGGCTTGGCTCAGTAAGAATGTTGCTTTTTCAGCACACCAGTTTGTCATATTTATTAGTCACTATTTGATGGATTGCAAGATGTTCTGTACAGATATTTGTGATCCTCAGAAGATGATTTAGAACAGCAGTCGTGATCCAACAAGCTGTGGCTGAGATTTTTTCTGCTCTTAGGGTAATAACGAAACAACAATGGGCTGAACTTACATGTACAATTTGGTGCACACATTCAGTCCACCCCGGAATGATTTGCCCTGAAGATGAGGAGAAACGATCTAAACCAGTGTCTGCCTCATTGAGGATACAGGGAACCTGGACCTGGCAGATTCCCCCTGGGACCTATGAGAGAGACTAACAAACAGGTGTGTAGGGCAGGTTGGCATTTATAGATGTACAACTGAACTTTAGATCAATTATCTCCGTAAACTCTTAGTGGACCCTCCCTCTGTGCTGCATAGCCAAGAGGGTGACCTTTGAGGGCAAGAATTTCTGTGTACACTATCCAGGTACTTATAGAGTACTTCGTGTACAGTCCTGTGAAAAACTACAGTAAGTACACTCTACTATTCAAAGCTTGTAGAAGTACTACAACTCAGTCTTCTTCAGTTCGGTGAAGTTTGTGGACATTCGTTCATGCACAGCCCTCTGAAGGTCCTCCCACATCGTTTCCGTCAGGTTGGACTCTGACTGCGCCCTGACCGAGCACCTGGATTCTTTTTGCTTTCAGCCGCTCTGTTGTAGATCTGCTGCTGTGCTTGGGATCATTGTGCTGTTGCATGATTTAGCTGTTGGACAGATGGCCCCACATTTGACTCTAGAATAGTTTGGTGTACAGAGGAGTTCATGCTTGGCTCAATGACTCCAGGGTGCTCGGGTCCTGTAGCTGCAAACCAAGCCATCACCCCTCCACCGCCATGCTGACACTTGGTGTGAGGTCTTTGTGCTGACATGCTGTGTTTGGTTTTCTCCAAATGTGGTGCTGTGCATTATGGCCAAACATCTCCACTTTGGTCTCGTCTGTCCAAAGGATCACTAATATTTGCATAGAAATGTTTTTACACTGAGCACAAACAAACAAATCCATGTGCAAAATTCCCATTGGCTCAGTGAAATGTGTGCACCAACCTATTTTGTTCTTACCACTGTGCGTGTTAGTGAATTAATCTAAACCGACTGGCTTCAGTAATTTGCGTATCATCTGCACATTATCCGCATACCACCCCACCGCCTTGTCTCTATATAAGAAAACCTTTTATTTTCCAAGTCAAGACTGCTAAGGCAACAAACAGGAGAAAGTCCATCAAAAGAAATGTGTCCAAGGAGGAAACCAGAAACGTGTTTCCACCGCAGTGATGATGGGATGTCATTTCCCCTGAGACACTCACTGTGTTTCAGGGGGAAAAAAGGATGTTTGGACATCAAAGTTGATATTAAAAAAAGGAGAAAACAGGTGGAGGACAAGGAGCACCTGAACTGTCAGTTCAACCTGAGAAAATCTCCATCATTCATGGGATCGTGCGGAGGAATTATACTTCAAGGGATGACATCCAGCAGTGACAGAAGTGCCCTAAAATAATATACAATAAGATGAGGAATATGTTTAAATTTCACCTTTTCATTTACTGTTGTTTTCTTCACATGCAATTTTTTTAAATTTATTTTTATTGACTTAATTTTAATTCTGAACATTTTTTGGCTTACAGTGTTTCATAAATAAAAATGTGTAATAACCAGAATGAGATAATATAGGAATAATAATATTAATCATGATTATTATAACGAGTAATGGTAGTATTAAGAGCACTAGCAGTAGTGTTAAGTTTCAAGATGAGTTTCTAAATTTTCTAAGACAGCCAGGCCTTCATCATTCGTTCATACATGTGGTCTGAGGCACTTCTGAGTTTGTTGATAGAGGTAGTTTTTCACAGCGCTGCAGAGACTCCTGTGAAAATGTTTTCACATGACTGTAACTGGACTTTAATTTTAACGCACCTCACTCAAAATAAGGAGTCTAAGCATAAATGCACACCAGGGAGACGAGGATGATAAGGCACAGGCGAATTCAATCAGACACTAGGAACAGTGGGACGAGAACCAAAGCAGGAAGTAAAAACAAAGGAAACAGCATGAGAAAATGACCTTCAAAATAAAACAGCAACAAAAAGAGAGTCGAAGAATCCAAGCAGACAGAAGGGCAGGAAGACAGAAGGCAGCGGAGGAGAAAAAGGACGAACTAAGGATTACACCTCTGCATCGGACTGCGTTTAGCGTTAGGATCTCTGGATTTAGCCAAAAGCAGCCTGCAAAACGGTAATCAGTCGTCCTGGGAAGCACTTATTATGAGCAGTTTAAAAAAAGAGTCAGAAAATAGCTTTATAGTTAATAAAACACACTCTCACATTCACATATACAGAGCTATAAAAATTATACGTGACTTAAAGATCTATATAAATATGTATGCAAATATAGCTTGTGTCTCTGTGTAGACTAGTGTGCGCGTTACACAGTGGATTAAGTGTGATACTTTCTGGGATTTAAATAAACAGATAAAAATACAAAGTGGAGAAACTGTTGCCAACCTAAGAGCAGCTTCCTTCTCTCCCACATACACTCCTGCTCTGTTTTCTTTTTAATCCCTCTTCTTTTTTCCCGCTTTCATATCTACTCCTTTATCCACATCCTGCCACTCTTATCATTCTGTACTCAACCCTCCCAATTTAAGATATGCCCTCAATTCTTCAGCCACGTTTCTCCTCCTTGTTCTCGTTCTGTTGTCTCATTATCTTAAACTTACAGCGGGATCGTTCTCTCGCCTTCATTTTGCATCTTCTGCAGCTCTTTGATTCTTTTGCAGGTTTGTCTCATCAGTTAATCTGCATTTCTGTCTCTTTCTTCCATCAATAACTTATTCCCCTGACCCGTCAGCCTGCCCCTTTCTCTTTAAGCGTCTCCTTTTTCACTCTCTCGTTCTTACGTTCTAGATCTTGCCCTAATTTGGACCGACATAAACTTCAGCACACATATTCTTACGGTTGGCACTAATTGGTCTAATGAGAGCATGAAAATTTTTACCATCAGTTGCAGTTCATAAACACTGGATTATGGGCTTTACATACTTTTGATATATTTGTATTATTACTATTTAATTACTATGTTCAGGTGTACGTCACATGTTGAAACTTTTAGCTAACATAAAACACAAGAACAGCTTTTAATTCAATTCAATCTCATTTTTTTTGTATATATATATATATATATATATATATAGGCACCAAATCACATCATCAGTCACCTCAAGGCGTTTTCTATTCTAAAGACCCCACAGTGATACGGACAGAACGACCCCCTATGAGCAAGCACTTGGCTAGAGTGGGAAGGAAAAAAATTAACATGTAAATATAATCCTTAAATAATTTTTTTATTCATCTTTATCCCCCAAACTCCCAAAGCTATAGTACCCCCCCCCCCCCAGCCTACTGGAAGCACTACAATTAAGAGTCAACATTTCGGACTTCATCATCCCACAACTGGAACACTGCTCGTCTCAAGTTTCATTATCGGGCTTGTAACGCGCTGGCCTACTGGGAGCCAGAATCATGATCATCATTAATGGGGGTGCCGGGTTTACTGTTGCCTCATTATAGTAACAAGAGGCTGGGAAGCCTCCACTGTTCAGGTGTCATTTTCATTTTGTCAGGCCTGTCCTGGCAGGAGCTAACGCATGAAGTCTGGGCCCACTTTAATAAGAGCACCTCTGGGACAACATTCACCGAATGATCTCCTGAAAATAAAAGACACTTAAAAAAAAAAAATAGCTGGAATTGTTCAAGGGCGGCGTTTTCATTTTTGGAATTTTACCATCTCTCCCTCAGCAGGACTGGGAACTTTGTTTCCATGGTGATGCATTTCTCTTCCCAAAACAGAAGGTCATATCCCACGGTGTGATGTCACTGAAGACTTTTTGTATCCCCGCTAGTGGCCCCTCATGTGAGTCAGTGCTGGACCAACAAGTGTGCTAAAAGCCAATATAGGAAAATCTAAGCTAGTTTGCTTTTAAGACTAATGGTGCAGGTATGCAGTCATAAATCATCTGCCCACTAACTTATTCATTCATAAGTCAGGGTACAAGCACCCAAGGGCGCTGGTTCCCAGAGTGGTTCCAGGTGTGCTGGGGGGTTTTGTGTTAACCATTATTTTGTGCAGTCATAACATGTGGTTAATAACAGAAGGTCACTGTGGTTAATAACCACATGTTATGACTGCACAAAATAACAGATTTATTGTATCACTACTTTGTATCATCATACTGTCATGATCATAGCATATGCATGTCTGTCCATATGCATGTATGCGTGTCTGTATGTCCTCCTACATGACTGGTTCAATCTTGATGAAACTTAGCCTATAAATAATCTAGCGTACCAAAATTCACAACATCTATGTGCAGTATGGTGAAATATTCACTTCAAATGTTTCTTTTTCTGTATATTTATATGTAGAAAATATGATCGAGGCTGGTTTGTGAACGTATGCCATTTTTATCAGACGTAACATTTCCACGTTCATATGCAGGTCACACGTATGTTTTAACGGTCACCAGAGGGTTTAAATTTTAAGAATTGGCAAGTTTTTATTTCCTATCCGGTGAAGGTGAAAGACGGTCACAACAGATGGCAGAGAGAGGCGAATCTTTCTGGACACGCTACGTGCAAAGGACCACGATCGACACCAAAGGTCACGCTGCGAACGGCAGGTGTGGCCATTGATTCCTTTGAGATAAAGTACTGCCTTACCTTTCAGTCATCTTATTTTCTATGTTTAAATTAAAAGCTCCTATTATTAATGTCACGGTTAAAATTTCTGACTTTATAGCAAAATGTAGAAAGTCGTGCCCTTTCATCTTTTAGTGACTGTGCAAACATACAGTTTTAAACACTGCACAAAATCCTATTTAGTAGTAATTAACCTGTTTAGGCTCATGACTCCTATGGCTTATTTATAGGCACATCAACATTTAAAAATAATAGAAATGATAACAATCAGTGTAACTAGCTGATGATGATATGAGCCATACTGCACACAGGACGTCTTCCTTTCTCAACTGTACCTGTACCAATGCCCCTCCTTTAAAAACCCTTCTGTGAAGGGAAGCCCAGCTGATCCCAGCCAGTTCTTGGAGTCGCCGGATGATGAGAATCATGGGAGTGTGACACATCACAGGCCCTGACTGACGGCGAGGAGGTTAAAAAGGGAGAAAGCTGATCACTTCCTAGTGGGGCGCAAACCACAAATAACAACCAGTGCAGACAAACCACTACCTGCTTATTGTGATTGTTGTTTCTCCACCATTTAGTGCCTCTGCCCAGGAACTACATGAGCTAACAGCTATACACGGTACAGTCTCTGCGTCGTGCACTGTCACTGCTAAATAAAGACAGGCAAACAAACTGTTACTGTTTGTCTCATTATTCCAGCTGGACCTCGATGTCAACAGCAAGTGCCATCTATCAAGAGCAACTAGCTAATGATAGCAACAAGCTAACAAGGTCCACAGGTACTTTTGCAGTACTCAGGAGGTACTAGCTCAACTCATCTAGAAAATATCTGACCTCATACATCAGCAATAAAAACAGATTAGCAGTAAAAATGAAATTGAATGAATAAAAATGATTATATTATGCATGTGTCTATATAATTAAACTATACTAGCATAGCTAAAATCTAAGCAGTTCAACAGTAATGTAAAACTGTTCAACTAGAGAAAAACAAGTTTCCACTTTTATGTGTTAAATAAATATAAGTGTTCCAAACCTGTGACCAGGAGCTGCAGTGTGTGTAATCAAAAAAAGAAGTCACATCTGGGATGCAAGTGGCAGAAATGAGCTTCCTCCACAGGGCGACCGAGTGCAGCCTTAGGGACAGGGTGAGAAGCTCATCCCGGAGGGGTCAGAACAGCTTTCAGTGCATCCAGAGGTGCCAGTTCAGGTGGTTCGGGCATCTGACCAGGATGCCTAATTAACACCTCTCAGGTGAGGTGCTTGGGGCAGGTCCGGCTGGTGTGCAGACCCAGGACATAATAGAGTGATTATGTCTCTGTGCTTATTGTTGGGAACACCTCAGTATCTCCCCAGAAGAGCTGGAGGAAATAGCGAGGATGAGGGTACAAGGCTACACTTTAACTGCTCCCCCTGAGCCGGACACGGCTAAGCGGTATAAAATAGACCGAGGGATTGTTTAAATCCATTTTGTTACTGGGGTTTAAATGTTAAATTTGTTGAGAGGGTGTTGAAAATTAAACTGAACTCTGTCCAGTCTCAGCTTCCTGCCACATCATGACCTGTTTTACCTTAGCTCAGGTGGAGGAGAGAGGACAGGAAGATGACCTGAAGGTAAGACTTTTCTCTTTAATGCCCTTTTCATTTTACCCACCTGTTTTTCAGCAGGTGAATTAATAATTTAGGGCTTGTTTGGTGCAATATGTTAAATATTTATTTTTCTTCTTTAGAATGGGAGACATCGATAATCTGGAATCAAGGCCTTATTCCCTCTAAACCTGATGAGCTGAGCTGCACCAACACTGACAACACCTTGATTGTTGTGTTGGCTGCTTTCCATATGAATAATCATGTTTCAAACACAACTGATAAATCTGTTAAATAGAAGGAAATCCACTATTACGACTACAACTAACACTCCTTGTCAGTCTTGGGTAGTCAAATATTTTTGCTTTGGTTGGCAAACTATTATTTTAGTTGACCAAAGTAACAGTGTTTGACATTTCAAGCTAATTTCAGCTGAGCCTGAGGCTGAACATCGCCATATCTGATTCACTGAAATGGACCTCTCGGTCAGGTTTGGGGTGCTGGTCCGTTTGCATTACTTTTAATGTAATTATCTGGCAAACCTGTACACTCAAACTTCTTTTACAAGCATG
The DNA here is from genome assembly GCA_034780415.1 of Cichlasoma orientale. Taxonomy (NCBI): domain Eukaryota; kingdom Metazoa; phylum Chordata; class Actinopteri; order Cichliformes; family Cichlidae; genus Cichlasoma; species Cichlasoma orientale. The sequence continues at coordinate 15,305 of JAVDPK010002403.1, read as the reverse complement.
TCTTTCCACCTGCGAGCCTTCTTGAAATAACACAATACCATATCGTTTTTTGTATATTTCTTATAAAATATTCCTTTGCCTCAAAATATGGTTTTAAAAAGCTTTTTTCCCCCCTTCTGGAGTTGCACTTCTTTCTCCATCTTCACTGTTGCATAATTTAATAATTAATTCTCCCATAGATTTCAATTCAGGATCCTTTGAGTGGCATGTAGCATTTTATAATGTCTCTGCTACAGTCAGCTCGCTAACCAAGCTAGTGTTAGGTGCTAGTGTTATGGCCAAAATGTAAAATGTGAAAAATATTCCCTGCTAAGGCGGGCCCTGCTCTGGAGACGCTGGTTTCAGGTGAGAGATGCGCCGTCTAATATGTTGCAGGATATATTTTTACTCGAACTGCCATGTTTTCCTGAACCCAGCTGAGTACTAATGGAGCCCAAACATAACAAAACAGTGACTGAAACTTAAAATTCAGAATGTAAGTTATTACAAACTGGCTGAGGATTCAAGCCAAAAACAGATGGTGACGTAACAGTGGGTATGTCCCTCACTTATATATATGTGGTATAACCTGATTGAGACAGAATGTTGTTATAGCTCTAATTACACGGCTCTGCTTACTCACGAGTCGTCAACAAAGACATTTTGCCATAAAAATGAGGAAACGTTAACAGCTTTTTTTTTTTTTTTAAGTAGAAATAACAGTAAGTTTTAAATTTGGGAGCGCCGGGTGTTGCAGCCCGTGCTAAATAAACCGTTTTCAGGCAGTTTTATATTTTAATGTAGCTTGAAATGAAAGAAAACGAGCGGAACTCTGCAGTCACATCAGTCACTCAGCCTGACCAATTGAATAAAGTGAGTTGCGGTGTTCATCACTACACACCGCAGATACGGTGCTCCGTGTGTGCATGTGTGTGTTGTGGGCCAATAGTCACTCAGTTACACAACTGCTTTCAGTTTCCGAGCCCTGCCTGCTTGCCTGGTGGCTCCCCGCCCACCGCTTCTCTCTGCTGCCTGCCTGCCTGCCTCTCTGCTGGGCGTACTGGGTCAGATCCGAGCCGACCAGTTCCGTGTTTCTCTCCTCTCCCAGTACACGGAGCAGACCGTACGGGAGGACCGGACAGTGTCATGGTGGACATTCCTGTCCAGCAGCGGCATCCGTAACTCCGGGGGCGAAAGGAAAGTGACTACGGCGGTGAGGAATGTGTTATTATTTCTTATTATATCTGCGCGCACGGAGAATTCATCAGCCGCCGTCGGTCGCGTTACGTTTCAGCCAAACTTTGACGCTGCTGGCTGTCCCTCCTCTCTCTATCTCGCTCTTTCTCTCGCCCCCCCCCCACCCCCCACCCTCCAGAAACGCAAAGTGCGTCGCCGTGCACACATGCGGGGATTACGGTATGTTCACGCAAACGTGTGCGTTGCGCTCCTCGTTTAAAGGCCATGACACGAAGCGCTGCAACTTTTATTGTCGCTACGATTCGCGCACCGATGCGAACGTCCGCGTGCGCACCGTAGGTGTGTATTTGCTGAGCAGAAGCTGCGACAGGCTCGCGCGAGCGCTCGAACGTGTGTTACATGTCATGGTGTGTCGCTGTAATGTGCGCGTGTCGTCCATTGATGTTGTTTTGACAAAGGTGACGTAGACCGTGACGCGCCTTAACGATGAGATAAGCAGATTCTCTCTCTCTCCCTCTCTCTCCCTCAATGTATGTGTGTGTGAATAAATAACGCGCGCGGCTTTGTGCGTGTGCGCGCGCGCTTCTAAGCTCATTGACGGACACTGAGGGAGATTTCTAAACTGCGCACTTGAGATTTTTCTAGCAAAAAGCGACCCACACTGACAGAGGCAGGAGTGTGGAGTGAAGTAGACACTGTTTCCTCTGTGTGTACTTTGTTTCTGCAGTGAGCGAGCTCCCTCAGTTCTCGCACACCTGACGTACACGCAGCGCCTCGACACGCAGCCCGTGCGTCCTGATTCCAAACTGAAGGAAGTGGCGCAGGACAGTAAAGTGCACGCTTCGTGAAAAGTAACAATCTTCCTAAACATTCTTCTTAAAGGATTTCTGTTGGGAGTTATCAGCCCTGCAGCACAGCCGGTGTGTAACACTGTGTGATGCAGCCAGCTGTATGGAGATAGCCACCAAGACATCAGCCAGTGTCCGAGGTCTCAAAGTCAGCATTTAACTGTTAAAGTGTTTGTTTTTTGAGCCGGAAGTGATCATAAATGGTTGAGTGTGGAGTACTAAGCTGTCAGTTTGGTCAACAAGCTGCATCCATGAACTCTATGGTTGCACACGCATATCGTATAATTAGAGCGATCAGCCGCAATATTAAAACCACCTGTCTGATATTGTGTAGGTCTCACCAGTACTGCCCAACAACTCTGACCTCTCAGGACATGCAACTTACAGCAGTGGGTTTTTGGGAAGATGTGGGTCCTGGTATGGGACCTCCTCGTGTTTGGGCTTGTTCTCTATTGGATAAGTAGCTGGAGATTTTCGCGGATTCTTTGAGCTGCTCCTGAGCAGTTGTTTGCAGAGTGGGGCAGTGCTTGACCAGCTAACGGGGGGCACTTCCTCTTGGGGAGTGCCAGTGCCATGTTTGGGCTCACTTGATGTGCAGCAGTATTTAGCCTTGTCCAACCTTGATTTATAAAAAAAAAGAAAAAAAGATCAGTCAGTGGTTTTAATGTTGTGGCCGATCAATATGTTGTTTTAATTTGCTTTCCAGTCATATTCATGTACCACAAATCTACTCTAATACGGCCTACAGTAACTCTGAGTTCACACAAACTCTTTCCTGCTTCATTGTGTCGTTTATGTCTGAACCAAAATCATCCCAATCTAAAGGCTGTCATATGATTAAATTATGGTTCCATGTAATGAAGTTGTTGCAGGTAACCTCGCCAAAAATCATTTTGACTCCGACAGTAATTATGTATCAGCTGAATTTATAGCAAACATCACAGTAAGAAGTGTCAATATGAATGAGATGTTGGATGTGGTAAATATCTACAGCCTCCCTGCACAAAGCAAACAGTTTATGCAGTAATTTGTATGATAATTATTGTTTTATTGTATCCTGTGTGTGTTTAATTAAGGGAATGAATCAGACATGAAAATGCTGATTAATTTCACATCCAGGAAGATTTACATGCCATTGATTGTAACCGCAGCACTGTCCTGTGAACGGTTTGCAGAGGGGGTTCCAGAGTAAATATGAAACTTCAGAATGAGTGCGGTGGTGCCACCGTGATGATTAATATACAGCTCAGTGTCTATATTTGAAGCGGGGAAGCCAAAATCCGTTCAGATCCATCAAAGTGGGGATGGAATGGGGGCAAGTTGGAGAGGTTAGCTATTCATAGTCAGGGTAATGTAGAGATGGATGCATGTAGGTCAGAACTGTCCTGTTGGGTGAATGAGCATGTCACTGTTTGTTAATAATAATCACATTAATTGCTGCGTGTACAGGTACAAGGTAGTATTCAAGTTAAGGCTCATACAAACAGTTCTATTATCATAAGCTTACTCATTTACATATGCAGCACAAACAGGCTGGATGTCCCCTTTACCATAACCATACAAATGGAAGTATATCGCTGACTCTCCCTCTTTCAGACCACTGACTTAAAATGGCTTGAAGTAAATAAAGAGCCATGTTTAAGCCGACGCCTCCCTCGAGGCTCCCTGGGTTGTGCGCAGGAGAAAGAACAGAAAACAGGAAACCTTGACGAAAGATCCAGACGAGACAGAAGAGATCCTCTCCGGGCTCTCTGGATGTTTGAGAAACAGCACCGCGTGGCCTTCATCCAAAGCCGGTTAGGGCAGAGGAGATGAGCGGTTAGAGTTAGGGCTGATCACTCTGTGAGGTCCAGGTTATCATTAAGGACCTCAGCCCTTCCTCCAAACCCAAACCCTCATCATCAGTGATGACTTAAACCTCAGAGGGTTAAAGCAAAGCAGAAGGTTTAGGGTTAGAGGTAGGAGTAGAGGTTAAAGTCCACGGATGCTTAAATTACCACTTGTGGTGATATCTGTGTGCACCCAGAATCGTAGCACAGATTTTATCAAGTTATCTGAAAAATTAATCATGTGTTTCTGACATGTGCCCTCTTGAAGTTCAGAGGAAAATGACTCACAAAGACATCAGTACGGTGACGATATTAGTGCCACAAAACCAATTTAAGAGTATTCGCCACTGATGAGGTTTCCCTCTTCAGACCACATTCTGATGACATCTCGCACCAGCAATCAACACAGGGTCACCCTGATCGATACCCAGCCCTAATCACGTTGTGTTGGTTACTGTAACTCAATGAGGAACTGCATAACTACCAAACAAGTGACACATCAAAAACAAACAGTCACGTCTTCTGTGGAAGGAACTGAAAACCAGTGACAGGGAGCCGGATGAAAAACAGCCCTCATTATGGGTTTTTTTTTTTCTTCCAAAGGTCATGTGTTATATGTGCCATATGTCATAGTTACTGAGTAACTGCTGTTACCAGCATCATAAATTCTAAATAACAAATGAGGCAAGCAGAGCAAACCACAAAAGTTCAAATCAGGTATACAAAGCCTCTGGTCCAGGGCCAGCTGTGGACTTGATGTGGGGGGAATTTATGTGGCGAGCTGCTGTCAAGCAAACTTAACCAGAAAAGAAAAAGAAGACCTATAAATGTTTTTTTTAAATGTTTTATATATATGTATATTTCTCCAAAACATATAATCAGATCTGACGGTTAGACCGAACCTTAGCCCTGTGATGGGTTAGACCTCAAGCTGTTAAATTCACCACTCGTAAGCAGCTTCTGAAGGACACTTGGATGATTCCTTTCAGAGATC
>JAVDPK010002403.1:0-10360 GCA_034780415.1 Cichlasoma orientale | reverse complement strand
AGTAAAAATACTCAAAAATTGTACTTAAGTACAGTACTCAAGTAAATTTACTCCGTTACTGTCCACCACTGGTTAGACCTCAAGCTGTTAAATTCACCACTCGTAAGCAGCTTCTGAAGGACACTTGGATGATTCCTTTCAGAGATCTTTTATTGTGACTGTGCAGGTTCTCGGTCATCCAGGTCTTAAACACTTGAAATGAAGTTAGCTGGACTTGTTTTTGGTCCATGAGGACGGGAAAGCCTCTTGGATGAGAGGTTTTCACGAACCAAAAAGAAGCCCAGCTGCTTTCATTTCAAGTGCTTAAGATCTTTATATTGTGTTTTATGTATCCAATGATTTGCGGTTATCTGGTGTACAGCCTTGGTTTTTGCATTTGAAGCCCTCTGGAAGTATGCAATCTATTTTATTATTCTCTTTACTTCCCGTTTCCCGTTCCTGCATGCGATGTATGTGGGTGGAGGTTTGCATCTACGGTTTAAGGCACTAAAAGTATCGTTCTTCTTTGGATTGAATCAGAGCTCCGCTGTTCCACCTGTTGCAGGACTGTTGATTCCTCAGTCCTTCTTTATGATTCTGACTGCATATTTGAGCTTGCTGTCCTTCTGCAGATTGAATTTGCAGGACTGAGCACGCTGCCCTGATGGATTTAAAAACATTGGTGCCTAAACTTTTGCACAGCACTGTTTTCAAATATCTCCATACAAATATTTTCCCCCCAAACTAATTTAGATTTTTGATTTTTTCTTTAGGTAACTTTGTGTCCCCGTGTCGAGAGTGAAGACCACAGCAGCGCCACCACAATGAGCTGATGAGGAGACTGAACTCGCTGTAGCTCATCTGTGAACCTTCATGGATTAAAAGCGTCACTTTGACAGGGAGGAAGACGTGGCGGCCCCCCTCTCTGGGAGTTCTGTTCGTTTGGAGCAGGATTGCGTAATCTGGCAGAGCTCGATGTGTTTTTTGTTCAATTGGATTAACACGGTTCATTGAAGATGCAATAAAATCACAGTGGGAGTTATTCCTCAAGAAGAACTGACTGCAAAATTCAAGAATGGAGCAGGACTTTACACAGTAAGCTCTCATATCGCACTCATTAGTTGTGGATGGTGAAGACTTGTAGGTACTGTCCTGGACAAGGCGGATATTCCAACTGTTTACACACAATCCAACTAAGAAATCTGCAGTCCAGCAGGCAGCATTTGTCTTCCTTCTCTCACTGCTGTGAATGGACGTCTTAGTCTCCTAAAGCTAGAAGGTGATATTTTCCATCTCCTGTTTAGTATCTTTGCTGCACTGTTGGCCAAAAAGGAAAACCCTCCAACCATGTCCGCTACAGGAAGGAAGCACTTGGTGAGAGACTTCAACCACTTCATCACCTGCTACCTGTGTCGAGGTTACCTGATTAAACCAACTACGGTCACTGAGTGCCTGCACACATGTGAGTGGAACAGCGCACGCACGGAGGTGACGGCGCCTGTAAATCATGTGGTAAAAATCCATCGCGATAGTTGGGAATGAACCCAAACAGGTCTAAGGTTACACCTAACCACACTTTAGAGAACAGCCGAATACAAATGTCCCAGCAGCTGTGGCGGACCCCAGGGCTCAGTCTACGTACAGCTGCTGCGCATGACACTCGACTCTCTTTGTGTCAGCGCAGCTGTCTGAAGTGCAGATTATGTTTGAACTGCAGATCAGGCTCGGTGTCGTATTCGTGTCGGACATAATTAATAATTAATAAAGTTACTGCCGCTGTGCCTCGTGAGTAAATGCGCCCGGCTCTGTGCTTCCGCGTGAAGCTGCAAGCGTTAAATAAACTCAGAGCAAAGACTCCCACAGACAGCTAGAAGCTACAAGCAAACTGCCAGCTCCTGCTGCTGTTTTTCATGATTGTTAGAGTATTTGTTGCAGTAACGTTATACTTGTTCAGAGGTTTCAGTTTGACACTAGTTTGGGCAGCGTGTAAGTGTGCAGCAGGTGTTGGCAAGCTGGAAATCATCAGTGGCTGAGCAAGTTAGTCTACCAGCTCAAAACAAAGCAAGTGACTCATGTTGCCAAAAAAAACTAAATCAAAGGGCAAACCGATGTTTCCACAGATGAACAGCTACTTACTCTGCTTCTCTCTCTTTTATTCCAAATGACTTAAACAAGATGAGTTCGAGTGCCGTGTCCTAGTGGAGAAACTTACTTTGAATGTATTTCTTTCGCAGTCTGTAAGAGCTGTATTGTGCAGCACTTTGAGGAGAGCAATGACTGTCCTAAATGTGGCATTCAGGTCCATGAGACCAACCCACTGGAGATGCTCAGGTAACTTTGGCAACATGTTTTTCTTCTCTCACGTTATCAGTTATTGTTCCTGATCATTGCTGTGTTGGACACCTTTAGGATCTCTTTGTGTTTCTTCTCCTTATTTGATCTTGAACGAAGTTTTCTAAATTAAATTTTTAAGAGTTCCATTCGTTGTTGTTGTGCTGCCATTATTAGATTTTCCTTTTCTTCTATTTGTCTTTGTGTTTATTTCAACACCTTGAGCTGCTGATTTCCTCTCCTCCGTTCTCCCTTTTGGCCACTGCTTGACACCCCCCCCCCCCCACCACCACCACCACTGCCCCCCCTACCACTCAACTACTGTTACCCACTTTAATTTCTTCTCTTCCCCCAATACATCATCCCCTCCATCTCCTCCTCACTGTCATATTCTCAGGTTAGACAACACCCTGGAGGAGATCATTTTCAAGCTGGTGCCCGGACTCAGAGAAAGTGAGTTTGCCAGATGGTTTCATCAATCTGTCGCCTCAGTTTGCAGTCTGTGTTAAATTATGTGACTATTCATGGGAGGTCGGGAAAAGGATTTACAGCACTCCAATCACATAATTCATTGGAAGCCTAAGACTTGCAATCCTTTTTATTTAAATGCACGCGGTGCCTTCAGCGTGCACGCTAGGAAACATGTTGCTGCTTCTCGGTGGATTAAATACAGTATAACCAGGACACAGAAAGAACAGAATTACAGGACCTGATCAGAAGATCTCTAAAAGAATAAAAACCTCAACATTTAAGTTGCAGCTTTCTTCGGGGCACTCGACAGTAAATGATCACAGTTCTTGCGTTGGCATGTCTTGCATCTCTCTGGTTGTTTTTTAAAAGAACTGCAGTTTTTGGAGGTTGCCGCATGCTGGCAATACCGTCCTCAGTGATGTCTTTTGCAAGACGACCCCAGCAGTGCTCTATTAATTCTCCAGTAGCACTTAGTAACCGATCAATAACAGTCTGAAAATAAACAAAGTTAGCGAGGCTGCTAGCAAGCTTTTGTTTTTATCCAGTCACCATGTAGATGTAAATTCTCCAGACACTTTCTTGATGCTTGCTGGGGCCCGTCCATTAAAGCCAGGACCCACGCTGGACTCCACTAAGGTGTGCCGTGTGCGCCAAGCAACACCCTGCTTCTTATTCACATTAAGACTCAAGAGATTTACAATCAATCAGTTCGCACCTTAACGATGAGAAGAATGTCCCGCAGTCAGGCCGACCTTTGATCTTTGTTTCAGATTGGAGCATGTTGCTGCTGACATCAGTGAAGGATTCATTTGTCAGTGTCACATTATGTTTAGAGAGGTGGAAGCTCAAGTGTTTAAAACTAGATGAAGATGTACAGCCTTCTCTCTGCAGCGAGGCCACCGGGAAGCCAAGTCAACATGTCTAACTAAAGCTGTGATGGCACTATAATTTTATTACGCCATAACTTCACCTCAGCTGACGGCGCGCTTTGGCAGCAGAAAGACGGAGCAAACGTCATATATTTTTGTGGGCGCTCGGGCCGCTCGGCCAAGTGGCGTAAAAATCAGCCTCCTGTGAATTCTCTTGTGCAGACAGAGGAGATTCATGCAAAATGATTTTGTTGCATTCTACATTTTAATGAGCAGTAGAAAATAGCAATAGAAAAAATAGATTTGTTGCTTATGAGCTTTACTTTTACAATGCAATTCTGTCTGGATAGTGAACTATGGTCTGGGCTTCAGGAAATTCTGAGTATGGACTTACCAGGCACGATGAGCTCTCGGTTATGCAGCTGCAGCAGGAAGAGGGCTCGTGTTGTCTCTGGTGCTCGTTATCTGGTTAAATCGTGGATACTGAACAACCGGAGTCACCGTGGAAACCCAGTAAAAGAAAAAATCCTGGCTGTGGCAAAGAGTGGAGGGACGAGTGAAGTTTGCCGGTGCCCGGTGCAGTCCAGTTTCACCACCTGGTTTTCACCGTGGTGGCCCGAGTCTGGCTCGTGCTAACATGTTCCTGCAGAGAGAACGCTCGACAGACTTCAAAGCAGATCTGGAGCTGCTGGATCTGAGCCGGAGGCAGCAAAACTGCTTTGGTGGGCTTTATAAAAATATGGTGATGGAGACTCGGTCCAGTACTTTTGCATAAAAATTGAAGGTGTCGTGCTCGGTCAAGATGCCACAAATGGGCTGTCAAAAAGGCAAATTACAGAAGGTCTTAGGACACGTGAGATGAATTCAAATTTTCACCTGCTCCTTTGGCGTGCCTCGGAAATTCGATCTGGGTACGAACCCTCATGTTGGCAGGAATAAGAAGCAGAGGTGACAAAAGTAAACTAAATGTGACCTCTGGTAGTTCCCATATGGGCTCGTGGTTCAGATACCTGGATTTCACCGGTGTCCCGGGTTCAGCTCCCGATACCGGATCAGTCAGTATGTTAGGTTCTGCTTTGGGAAGGGTTGTGTGGCACTTTAAAGTCAAGCTAGGCTTTAATTCATTGATAAAAACGAACTTTAATTAGAGATTTTAACAAAAGCTATTCACGAGCATCATTATGAGCAAATCACAGCATGGCTCAGTTTGACGGGTCCGAGTAAAAAAAAGTCGTTTTCTTCTCTTTAGCAGCTGTAAAATTGGCCCAAGTGGCTCATTTTCTGTTATGCTAGGCAGCGTTATTGACCTTTTTCACAGCAGGCATTTTGACATGTCAAAGCAGGCAAAGAAAAGAGGCCGCATTGTTTTTGGAGGAGGTCCTTGTATCACTGGAATAGCCGGAATAACCAAGCCATTGTGAATGTTATTAATTATACCCGTGAATTTCCTGCCATTAAAGGCCAAACTGTCTGCTCTGAAAAGCTTTTATTGTGTGAATAAAGAAGACCGTGCTAAGCTCGGTTAAACTCCTCACAGTGGCGCTTCCTTCAGGACTGCATGTAGAAGAGCGTCAATGAGTCAGTTTGGCGTAAAAGTCTAAAGTAAAGGAGAAATGTAGCTCTCTGATCACAGATACTGAAAACAGCATCTGAGCAAACGCAGTATGAGAGTCAGCCGTCCTCCTCTGACTGCTCGTGTGTCACTGTGTGCTTCACGTCAACACTTCCTCTCCTTTTGTCTTTGTTTTTCCTGTGAATCAGGAGAAGAACAGCAAGAACTCGAGTTCTGGAGGAAGAACCAGCCCAAAGAAAATGGCCAAGGTAAGCTGGCTGTTAAATACAGAGCTGATGTGGCCGAACGGGACGGCCGTTAACGTCATGAAGCCTCACAGCAGAGAGCTGCCCGGTTTCTCTGTGTTTGCTGTGGGAGCTCGCTTGAAGTTCAGAGATTGTGTGTGGGAATGAAGCGCGTTTAAAACCAGAGGCACCGGGTTCGTTTGAGAAGAGAGACGGCCAACAACACGGGCTGACCTAAAAGATCTGCAAATATATGATTACCTCGTGGTAATGTAAGGCGATCCCTGCACAGTGAGGAAAACAGGCACTCTCATGCTCTGATTTAAGAGGAAATTATTGATATAGAAATATGACTGTCCTCTTTTTTTTTAAAGATATGGTATATAAAGGAAAGACTTAAATTATATATTTAAAAGCAAACTTTATCTTGGAGAAAAATGTTCTCTAAATTCCTGTTTCATGTCTACATGGTTGATTTTTGACCTGATGTATTGGAGTGGGCGGGATCAGTGAAAGGAAGCCGCGTAAAGCCGATGCATGCAGGGGGCCGCTGGCCGATTTACCTCGGTGCCTCCAGCACCGTTTTTTTTATTAAACTGGCAAATGAAAAAATAGCACGAGACGTCTGCGGAGGAAGGAGGCCGAGCGTGGCTGCTTCTTCTTACTCAAAATTTCTGCTTTCATTATTAGAGAAGAAACTCAATGAAAAAAGGGGGATTTTTTAAATTACGTTTTGATGCATCAGCAGGGAATTTTCTTCTCAGACATCGAACCCCGCTTTACCACCCTCTGTGGCGAAAACAGAGCCCGAGTGTCAAACAGTGAAGTCGCTGAGCGAGTAATTCCTCTCAACCGTGAAATCATGCACAGCAGCTCTGAAGTACAAACAGATATATGGAAGTGAGTAGAGCAGGTCCGCGTTAACCGCAGCAGACAGAATAAAGGAAAACTCTTTGTTAACTGACTCAGTAACGCTGTGAGCGCAAACGTTTGTTTTCCCCGCAGAAAGCCTGAGGTGTCCGAGGCTTGCCGTGCCTGATGCTGGAGGCGAAGGTGGCGATTGTGGAGGCAATGAGGCCGACGGCGCCGGTGACGATGACTATCACAGGAGCGACCCTCAGATCGCCATCTGCCTCGACTGCTTACGCAACACGGGACAGTCGGGGGAGAGCACCGTCACGGTGCGTGTTCTTTTATGTATAGCTTTTTATCGAGAGGTATTAAATACTTTTACAAGCATTAAAACGGGAATTTTTCCTTGTTTGTTTCTCTCAGTGAGGGAAAAGATTATTTTGTGCTGCTGTTTGGATCTTTAATTGTTTCCAAACTTGATGGATGGGCGGGATATCATCCCCTGTAAAGATGCAATCGTGTTTTCACGTCTTTTCCTTTAAAAACCTGCAATTATCCTTTAGCTGCCTCATTAAATCGGTGTGTAAGAGAATTTGTCTCTCATCCAATTAGGATTTGATGAAGAGGTTCATCCGCTGCTCCAGTAGAGTCACCGTGGGAACAATTAAGAAGTTTCTCAGTCTTAAACTAAAGCTGCCGAGCTCCTACGAGGTATGGAGCACACTCAGTCCTCCTGTTTAACAGGAAACACAACTTTTCATTCATTAAAATCCGTGTACCCCAAATTAAAGGCACATTTACACGTTATTCAGCTGTATGCTGATCAGTAGCTTGACGTAGCTTGATTGGTGGATGCTGAGTGGTCAGCTTCGCCCATAAGAGGCAAAACCCGTACCTGATTTCAGATTGACTGATGTCCCCTTCAGGGTCGTCTCCGTGTGCACTTCGGGGCCACGTTCAGCACTGCTGCAAGTGGTCTCATTCTGACCACCTGCTCTTGTTTTCCTCACCATGAGTGTCAAACAGACAGAGAGCAAAGAAACGTTACAGTAACAAACTGACACTTTGGCTCACAATACCAGCCGCACTGGAACTGGTCCGGAGGTGCGACCGAGAGAAAAAGAAGGGAAATTAGTTTTTTATGGCCAAAGTTGCAGAAGTTGCACCTTTTAGAAGATTTACAGGGTCCCCCTGAACTTCACGGTGTAATGGAGTTAGTTACTTTCTTTGCTACTTGAGAGTGCCTTTATTTGCTGATTAGAGTTTATGGAACTCTGCTGATGTCGTGGCAGATTTAGCCGCCTCGTGCAGTTACTTTGTTCAACCACAATCTTCCTGATTGTGGTTGTGAATCTCACAGCAGTTCATGAAGTAGTCTCCAGTTTTAACGTACACAAACTTTACAGTTTTAGTACGCACAATCAAGAGACACGGGTTCAAATCCCACTCTGGTCCAATATTTTTGGATTCATTGTACACAAAATTTTACTTTTCACTTGCTGTTTGTTTGGATTTATCCTTCTACAGCGTTTGTTACATTAGCAATGAAAGCTTTTATTGGTGTGTTTTAGATTACAGTATTACTAATCTAAAAAATGGTGGCATAACTTTGTCTTGTTTGGCCAGCAAGTGTACAGGTCTACACACACGTTGAGTGCAAATTGCCGGTGAGTTCGGTGTAAGATGATGAAGATGGACCAGAACAGATACAGTCAGATACAGGTTATTATTTTCCAGGTTTGAATGGATTTTACAGGGAGGTTCGGTCCATTTGTCAGCGTGAACAGATTAAGGAAGTACGATAGCTGATCAGTTGTAAGACAATGAATGAAGTAAGTGACGTAGTAAAAATGGGCTCAGAATAATGTATTTAAAGCAGAGAAAATCATGTGATTGAGCATAAAGAATAAAGACAAACTGTGTCCGGGTTATTAGTTTGTACAAAGCCAGATGCTCATTAATATTCCATGCCGGTTATTGCTATCAGCTTTGTCACAGGATTAAAAAACTGTTAGCTTCCACATGTGGGGCTGACTGTGCTAAAAGCGGTATTACACAGTGATGCCAGTTTTAGCGCTCTCATTCACACACTCACATATTCAGAGCAGCCTCCTACTCACTACCACGGTGAACTTCCCCTCGCCTCTCAGCTCTCTCAGAAGTGTTAGCTCAGCTTTTGTTTTCGCTCGTCACCTTCTCTGTCTGGGAGACGGGCTCTGGCAAAGGCGCTTCATTAAAAACTATTTTTGTTTTATTTAAACTTGTGAAAGTGTTGTTTCTTATATGTTTATTCTTCTGCTTGCAGCTGGATGTTCTGTGTAATGGAGAAATCATGGGCAGAGATCACACCCTGGAGTTCATCTACATGACCCGATGGAGGCTACATGGAGAGAATGTAAGGCTGGCACGTTCACTTCCTGTTCACGTGTGCGTGTTTGCATGCTTGTGTGTAGATGCATTGGTGCAGGATATTTTTTTTAATGCGTGCATGTGTGTGTGTGTGTGTGTGTGTGTGTGTGTGCAAAGGTGCAGGTTGCAAAAGTTAAGATATGATCAAATTCAGGGTAAGAATGCAGAGTTGTGTGTGTGGTCCTTCAGTGTGAAATGCTTTTGTAGAGGAGCATTTCTATTCCAAGAATGTCTCAGATTATGAAAGAGACACTTCAGAGGGGTGAAAATAGACTTTTTACAACATAATTTTGCAGTGTTAGTACAAAATGCTCAAGAGCCACTCAGTGTAAAAGAATGATTTCCTCCCTGAGATTCTTAAACGTTTCAACGCTTCATCTGTACCTCAGTTCATGAACTAAGTCCGTTTCCTCTGGAGGCTGAGGTTTACTGTACATCCTGTTTGGTTTCTGTAAAGGTCACGTTGCAAAGTGAAGTCAGCCTGATCTTCCTGTCTAACAGATGCTTAGTAATGAGTTAAAACAGGAAAAGCGTTGCTGATGTTAAAGAGATTTAGAAAGGCAGCACTTCTGAAATCATGTGCAGAGAATGACGCTATAAACCGAACTCTGATCCAGGAATAGTGTAAAGGAAAAAAAAAGAAGAAAGTGTTCCTGCACAATTTTGAGAGCTTATAAGACCTAATAAATAATAATTAAGACAGAATAAGGTCACACATTTTTGTGCTTTTATAAACAGGGGTTAAGGTTAGGAGTGTTGAGCGGGGAAGTATCCATGTATCGCAGTGTTTAACGCCTCATGAGACATTAATGTGAATCCTTCTGCTTTTGGACTGCTGGCCAAACAAAAGAAATATCAAGACACATTTAAGCTGATACATTTTTGTGTGCCACATTTATTTTGTGCATAAGTAGATTTTAAACCTTTTTTTTTAAATCTGCAACAGGACACAGTGTTTGTTTTTTTAGATCACATTCTTAACATGCACCAGGATGCCAGTGACCTCTCTAAGGTTAGGGCTCAGGGTTTGGGTCACATCCACCCCTTTATAACCCTTCACACCGTATTTGCCACGTGCTACGATCTGCTACATGCTACTGTGTAGACAACTTTTCTATTAGTTTAGTTCAATTCATTTAAATTCCATTTTATTGAAGAGATAAGATAAAACTTTATTGATCCTACGATGGGGAAATTATATGTGTTACATATAACGCGTTCCAGAACAGCCGTCCAAGAACAAACAGACAGACATGGGGAGATAGGTGACTGCGGCCGTGCTACCCCCAGAGGCGCTGCCTTAAAAGATGGAACTCAGTAGTGAACACAGGGATGGGGATGGATGAGGAGAAAAATCATCTCATACTTTGTATACATACACATAATATACACATACACAGCATGAGGTTAAAAAAAACCTCTGCAAAAGCGTGCCAGGGAGGGCAAAGGTTACTGTCTGACCCAGCTCTCTCTTGATTAAACAGTCCCGATAGACGGAACGTTATATAGCACCAATTCACAACAGCAGTCGTCTCAATGTGCTTTATGTCGTAAGAGAGAGAGGACAGAAGACACACTGTGGAAGAGAGCCAGAGGTTAATAATAACTAATGATTAAATGCAGAGTGGGGTATAAACAGAGTGAAAAGAGGT
>JAVDPK010002402.1:697189-756856 GCA_034780415.1 Cichlasoma orientale | reverse complement strand
CCGGATGTGGCCCGCGGGCCGCCAGTTGACGTTCCCTGATTTATATCATCTCCCCCCCCCTCAAAAAAAATTTGTGCTGTAAAAGAAAAACTCCTACAAATACATTTGCAATAAGACCAGCTGCAAAATACCTGCGATGTTTCAGTCCCAAAACTGACACTGCGCCTCTTCGGTAAACACCAGTAGTAACTATTTAATGCCAAAAGAGGGTTTTGCACTCATGCAGACTGTTACTAATAGAAGCAGGTGTAAATAATCATTTCTGTTGTTTAGCTCCTTTCATTCCTATTCATTGAGGACTTTAGCTAAATTACTGCCAATTTTGTTAGAATGGGTTTAATAGGAAGTGAACAGCCTCCCTGCAGATCTGCTCTGGAACCAAAAAACAAAAGATTAAAAAAAATGCATTCTTTCTTAGATGGAGAGTGTTTTGTTTGCCCTGAATTCAGATTCACAGGCTCACGCTCTGGCTACATGCCACCAGTTGCTAGTTACCCCCAGCAACTGGCAACAATCACGCGTAAAAGGTGAGCAGGGAGTAAAAGTAATCCCACTCTTTAAGTGTTATTTTCTCTGCATGCATTTGCAAAATTGTCTGCACATTTACAAATCTGATTAAGTACACAAGGACAAAGATAATTACATAACTCACCTCTGTAAATAAGTCTGCTACAATGATGCCCCCAAAACAAAGAGCCCATTTTCTTGATTGTACCGAGCACATTCCTGTGTTGAGCATATTACTGTGTGCGTAAGCCTGTAGCCAAACTGATTTTCAATCAGTGCCTCGCTCTGCGTGGTGCAGGTGCCACGCAGCTGCAATAAACAGCCACGCGGAGTTACGAGGAAAGCGCAGACTTGCTTGCTGCTCTTTGAGGAGCACCAGGAGAGCGAGGAAGAGAAGAGTCAGGTGCAGCATTATCTGTAACTCGGTCGGTGATCTGCAGCCTCCTTTGTGCCCCGTGCTGTCAGCCATTTAATTAAAACCAGGCTAGTACAGTATAATCAGTTTGCTGGAAGCCTACCTTTGCCAAGAAGGGAGCAACGCTCAGAGCAGATGTTTGCTCTAAATCTTTCATCTCAACAGAATATGTGGTTTTCTTGCATCGACGAATAACGCGTTCTTTATTTGATAGATTTATATCGGAAAATGACAGGAAAGGTAAAGAGAGGGGGAGAGATGGGGGGGGGGGGTGACAGTTCTGATTCAGAGTCAACGACTCAAACTTGACATGTGGTACACGCTCCTCCATGTAAATGACTGGTGCACCCCATGTACTGCCTTTCTATCCAGGATCCAGTGAAACACTTGGCTGTCTCATATATATATTATATATATATATATTTAATTTATATTCAACTAGCTTTAATATCCTTATTATTTATGTTTCCCCGTCATTTTTTTAAGTCATAAAGGAAGCACTTGATGCTTTATTGTGCTTAAAGACTGGGGCTCAAAAAAATTCTGATTTCTCTTCTCACCCACTAATGATAGTTGTAGAACGTGGGAATACGGAAAACAGCGGTGATCTTGCATTGCAGTGCAGGGCCTGCTGTTCAGACTCTTTATATTTTCCCAGCTCTACATCATGTAGAGAAATCTTAAGCTTGACAGCGCTGTCATGACTGCTTATGGATGCTAATCCATCTCTGGAGAACTGCAGTTGAAGACGGAGTTCAAACTGAATTATCTAATGTACGGCAGGCGAGGTGATGCTGTTGAAGGAATTTAAAAATATAAGTGCATGTATCTCATTGTAAGGGAGGTTTCCTCGGCTCCTTGACGTGCGAATCGGGAGTCGGGAGGTCTCCTTGGGTGGTCTCCACGTGTACACACAAGCCGCGCGGTGGCAAGGGTGTAATAAAAAGTTATTTTGGTTTTAAACTTGTCATCTAGCATTCCGAGGGAAGGAGTAGGAATGGTTTTGAATTCTTTGGAAACGAGGAAATGCGATGCCTTCACAAACACACAAGATAACAGTCTTTGTTATAAACTGTTGCGTATGTGCTCTCAAAATGAGAATGAGGGCATTAGAGTAAAATATTACCTGGACATCAATTTGCTCCAACCGTAAGCGCTAACTGCTGCACTTCAGCAGCTGACTTGCACTTGTGACATTCTGCACAGCACTATGTATGCATTCGTTGGGCGGTAATTCAAAAGTAACATTTAACTTTCCCCCAGGGTCGTGCGCGCCGGCGGGCTCAGCGCATCGATTCTCCGGGAACTCTGCTCCCGCTCCCGGTCATCAGAAAGATCCCGCTGGCGTGAGCTTTCCTCGCAGCCCGAGTGGGTGTTTGCGTTTGAGCCCAGCCGGCAACAGATTTCACTAGAACAAAAGGAAATCAATTTCATTTTTGCATTCCTTCGTTCCTAAAGCGCCTCTGATCTAAGCAGCTCTCAGAGTAATATACTGGTGCTTCAGAGGATGAGAAACATGATAGCACCTTATTTGTTCTCTCTTCTTTTTTTTTTTCCTTCTCATCTCATGTGTGCCAGTGTGGTTGAGGAGAATATGAGAGAAAGTATGCGGTTTGGATTTAGGTAAAACACTTACTGTGCTCCATGCTGAGGTGCTCCATGCTGATTCAAGCCATGAGCTGAAAATGTCAGGTGCAGGTCTCAGCGTATATTTCATGATGGCCCATTTTGTTCTCCTATCGCAGCTCCCGAGCTCATACGCAAGCAGAGCTGTCCGGCTTAAATATAACCCCGGGTGTAAAAATAGGCCATTGTTTTCTAAACTCATTTCCATTTCAGCATTTTTAAATAGTTTGCAAACAGCAACTAATGGCTGTCTGAAAAGTATCAAGACAGGAAGTTTTAGCCACGTTTTTTTTTACAAACTGCCTGTAAAGGCTGATTTTCCTCATTAGTTTTTAGTGACCTCTTATTCACAGAGGCTTTCACAGAAATTTCTGGCCGTGTTTTGTGAGCTGTGGGGAAAGATTTAGCTCATGGGATGGTGAAGTGGGTGATGTGCGGAATAATCATTTGCTAACGATGAAGCCTGAAGACTGATGGTATGACGGGAAAACAGAAGCTGCTGTACCTTCTGCACTCGTGCGCTGGTGTCAATAAATACAAGCGGAATAAAAGAGAGACAAACCAGCAGTGAAGGCTTCTGTATCTTCCTCGTGTCCAGGCAGAGACGGCCTCCAAGGATCCCCTCCCACCATGCGGCAAAAAAGACACAAAACAGGCCCCTCGCCCAGTATTTACACATGCTTTCATTCCCAGCTTCTATGATTTACCTGCTGCACTGACGCCCTCCCTGTCCTGCCCTCCTCTCTGGCACTGGCACCCCCTCCCATTCATTTTCCTCTGACTTCTGATATCTGGCTGTGGGAGGCTAGATATTAAACTTGACCTTCCAGTACTGCTACAGATTTGTGCTTAAAAGGGTGAGAAAGTAAAGTGGTTTTTGACAAATAAGCTTTTATGTGACTCCAGTTCTATATTAAGTTTTCACAAATATCTGCTTTTCTTCTGTTTTGCAAATGATTCCAGGAGAGATTTTTTTTTTTTCTGGAGGATAAGAGAAGAAAATTTTGCTCTATATTTTAACTTGACACAACTGATTATAAATAATGAGGTAGATCATATAAAATGCAAGGAACAGTGTATGTAGGAAGTGTACAAGGTCTCTTAGTGAGGTTGCTGCAAAGTTAAAACAAATGAGTGAGAAATTGCACAAGAATGATGTCATCGCGGATTGTGAAAGTTACTCGAGGGCTGTTTTCATCTTGCTTGTGCGAGTTGATTTAAGAGTCCAAATGGCCTTGAGAAAGAACAGTCTGACTCTGCAGGTCCAGGTTTCAGGGAGCTGTCGGCACCTACCAGAGAACAACAGACCGAACAAGCAGAGGCTGCGATTTGAAGTCTCTGATAATCCTTAGAGCCAATAAAACTAGTGGGTATTGTGAACATCACTGTGGCATTAGGGAAAAGACACAGAAATGCAAAATCCTGTATGTGAGTATGTCCGCCCACGGGAGCCTCTTCAGGAGCAAACTAACACTGAGGCTCACGTGTAGCAATCCAAAGAGTCTGAAACACTTCAAACTTGCAGGATCTGCAGGGAGGAGCTGAGGGATATGCAGGAGGTGCCGTATGATAAAGCATCCAGATGCCGTGTGTGTGTTTACAGTGTGTTTTATGCTCCTCTTTCAGAATACCAGAGTGCTGTTCAACATCCGTGTGGTGGGGGGATCGGTGTTTTACAGCTACCTGTCACCTCAGGACGGGCAGCCGCTCTACCACCCTGCTGTCGACAGGTCAGGATGCCAAAAAATACTCAAGTTAGGGTATATCAGGATATGGCGCGTCCCACTGTTGTGTGCTGGTTGTGCTAATTGTTCTTCCAGTTATCACATATATACTTTTTTCTTTTTGTTTGTTTTTGGAGTGTTAATTACAATTCCTGTCGAAACTTGGAATCTTCCGCTGCAGCTTTAGGGAGCACCCACAGCTGCAGAAACGCGGGCGTGAAGTAAAAGGTCACAGTGGTACAAATATGTGTGACACAGGCTCGCTTCATGAAGCATTCCCAGAAGTCTTCACTTTTTAAAACGGTCTGAATAGACAGTGTTAAAGTATTTTTATATGATTCGATTTTTTTTTTTTGCAAATGTATCATCAAAAATTGAAATATCTCTTTTGCAAAAGAATACAGAGTCTTTTCTGTAGCGCTTCAAATTGTGGTCAGATGCATCCTGTTTTCTGTTATGGCCCTTGAGGTGTCTACTTAAACTTGATTGGAGTCCACCGGTGGCAAATTGATGGGATCGGCACATCAGAAAAAAGAGCAAGCTGTGAAAGTCCAAGAATATCTCGGCACGCTCCCAGGATAAAGCTCAGATCAGGGCACAACTTAGACTCTTCCTTTAACTGGCTGCTCTACCAAAACAAGTAACCCAGCTAGTAGGTCCTTGGTCAGAGAGCTGACCAAGAAGCCAACAGTCCCTCTAAACAGAAGGGAAGACCACCCCAGCACCACTTCATCGGTCGGGTCTTTATGGCAGAGCAGCTAGACACAACTGAACTATCTGGACTGAACTCCATGCACTATGGTGCTGCTTATCAATGCTAATGGTGCAGAAGAGGTGTCGGTAGCATCAAGGACTGCTTCAGAGCATCGAGGATAGGGAGAATGGTCAGAGAAATACAGACCGCTCCTTGAAGAAAACCTGAGCCCAAGAGAGCCTCTGCTCAAATCCAGCTGAAGAGAATTTTGACTCGGGTGGTTTGGGTGCATACCAGATACCTTTTTATAGTTTATCTCTACAGTCAATACGCAATAAAATGCAATTTAAAAAAGTCAAATGAGAAGTGGTCTGAAGCAACTGCACACACTGCTTACATGTTATAAATATGAGTCAACACACTGTACGGCTGATTTAGGCATCTTTTTTTAGGCTGAAGGATTATTAGATCATTCTAAATATGCCCTTAGTTGTGGAATGTCTGGTATTATGTTCAAAATCCCCCAAACTAAAGTGAGCAAATGTTTCAATAAGCTAATTCATATTGGGTCTAATGTAATTAGTTTGAATGCGGTTTAAATCTTCTCTGATCTAACCAGAGTTTCCTGACAAAAAGCTGCAGGCAGCATACTGAAGACGTTTTGACACGAAAACACGCTGCGCACCAGCACGCGTGCGGTTAAAGTAAGTCTAGCATTCTCTGATTGATGCTGTCCTGAAGCCAAAGTTAGATTTTCTTTCATCTTTTTATGTATATCACACTGACTGGAAAGATTAGGCTTGATTTTTTTACAGCAGCGACTGAAATGTGCAGACATTTCCTCCTTCTTTACAGTCGCATGTCTGATGGCTTTCAGTTGCAGATGTGAATTGCTGTTTCAAAGGGCCATTTTGGCAAGGTCTTTAAAGGACTCCCATTTGTGTAGCTGCGAAGAACAGTTCATTCACTCGCTGAATGGTGCTGATGGGGGCAAATGCTTTTGAAATCTTTTGAAATGCAAATGCAAAAGCAGCACACTGTATCCTAGAATCTCGTGTAATGATAGCGTTTGAACTCTAATGATTCAGAAATATGTTCTGTCCCCAAGTCAGCCCACATCAAACAAATGTGCTACTGCAAGTGTTTCACTGCACTTTGTTCACTTATTTTGACCTCTGTGACCTGTGTGTGGTTATGTGTGTTGTTGCACAGGTTACCGTGTCCTCGGAGATTGTCTTGTCAGCACCTTTTGGTTTAGGTTAGCATTAAATGTGCTAATTTTGGTCTTCCCCCGACTCTTATTTTAGCAGACGCCTCTTCAACTATTCAATGTTAGCATGCTAACACAATAAGCTAAAATGGTATATTTTGCATTTGCTTACAATCAGCGTGTTGGAGCACACTTATTGTAAGACTTTGGCTCAAAGAGCTCTGTGTCTGTGTATAGCCAGCAGAATCTTCTTCACAAATAATCAAGTGCAGTGTCATAGCCATAAAAAGTTCATTTTGTTGTACGGCGCTCACAGCACCCCCAAAAAAAGCTCAAAGTTGACTCTTAATGGTGACGTCTGAGGGTTCTGTCCTGATGGAATAATAGCAGTTTAACAAAATAAGCTGGACTCAACATCAGCCGGTTCAAATGTGTTCAAATGTATCTCACAGTGCGATCAGATAAAGACTCGCATGCAGTTTAAAATCAAATTCAAACTTGTCATCGCTCTCTCCCCATTTAAAACCACAACGATGGTGACACCTAGTGGCTGAAAAGCATCAATGCACAGTTAACTTTGCTCCTGATATCTTTTAGAGCTTTGAAGCTGTGCGGCTCAGGAGGCCCTCCACATGTGAAGCTCATCATTGAGTGGGAACACAGAATCAAAGACTGGTCAGTACATTGTGCATCCACTTATTCCTGTATTACTTTAGCGTTGTGCATGATTGGCCTTCATGGCATCCTCAAACGTTTATGTCCTGGGCCGGCAGCCTCTTCGGTAACATTAAGGAGGAGGTGGTGAAGGATGCAGAGAGCGTGAGGAATCAGCAGCAGCACCACGTCCAGCAGTACAGCTGCACCTTGGATGAGTGCTTCCAGCTCTACACCAAAGAGGAACAGGTAGTCTGCATGCTAGTACAGAGATTTACTGTTTGGAGCAACAATACAGCAGCTTGTTGCTCCTTAGTCTCTTTTAGTCCAGGGGCCGAGACTGTGTCACTGATTGCTATTCTTTTTTTTTTTTAATGTCATGGTAAACTTGTGCCTAACAATGCAAAATACAAAAAGTTCTGAAACTCATTAAATTCCTCATGAGCAATCTCTTCCAGGTCAGTGATATATAAATGCATGGGGAGGGAAAGAGGAGCAGCCTGAGCCTGTAGCAGCATCTGACTAATCACAAACATGGGCAGATTTACTGCAGCAGAGAGACTGATTTTACTAAGGACTGTATATAAAACTATAATATTAGAAAAATATGACAAGGTTGCACACACAATACAGGCCTGAAAGTAGCACAACTGCTGCAGACAAAGCAGCAACATGAATGTGTGTGAGAGGATGAACACACTGCAGTAGTGGAGTATTAAAAGTGCTGTACGAATGTGCTTTAAGCACATTCTTTCAGTTGCAGCCCGACGGTCTGAGAGTAGCGTGAGGATTAAATATAAAAACAGAACTCCTATGCAGGCATAAACTACCTGCAAATTTAATATACATAGGGGCTCTGTTTTAGGATCATATATTAATGCTTATAGAGCAATAAAACTTTACCTACTAATTTCCTTACTGACGCTCTTCTGGGAAAGACAAAAACTTTAGATGCTATTAAAAAACTCACAACCACCTCCAGGGGACTCCGCCCACTGGGGTTTAAATACCTGGCTCTCTCCACCTTTTGGCTTTAGAACTGAAGAAGGCTTTCAGATGAGAGGTGAAACGTCTTCAACACTTAAAGAAGTCCAGTTGCCTTTTTTCAGGAATGGTGAGGCTATTTTCCAGAGGTCTGATTGGTCAGTAGGCAGTGATTTCATACCTACTGATCCCTGATTTCAAACATAACTTGATCCAAATGATGAAGTGATAAATAACTTATAAGATTATCTGTGCAACCAGAGCCTAGAGTTTCCACTGCGAGGGAGCCGTCGGCTACAAATCGATACACGCTGAGCGTTTTATGTGTGTCGAGATTCAGTTCAAAGTTGGACCCACATTGAGACCAGAATGCGGAGTAATAATTATAGAGTTAGAATAAAAAAACAAAGAAAGTCGAAACCCTGGGACCAAAACGCAGGACCGTGGCAAAATGTCGCCATCAGGCAGTTTTTAAGTAGGTTGTTCTCATCATGTGGAGAGTCTTCTTTAATAGTTTCTTCTTTAATATTAAAAGCAGTTTTCATTAAAAGCTTATCATACAGGTATTTGCCCCTGAGGTCTCTTTTCAAAAAAAAAAAAAAACATCCAAAATCTGCTGAAGCTACCAAAACCTTCAGTATATAAGTATCGCTGATGGTTTTCAAGTCGCTTTCATTTTCTGCTTTCAGTTTTGTAGATTAATTTCCTGTCATGCTCACCCAGGAATAAAATGAGGCATCATGTGTGTTATATGGCCCAAAAACAGGGTTTTGTATTATTTTTCTCTGCGTTTCTCACATGGAGATGTAGAAGAATAGAATTTATTGTTATTTTACATTATTAAAGAAAATTAAATCAAGTGTGGATTTAGTTTAGGAAGCAGCTGCGTGCAGTAACCTTCTGTCACCAGCTGGTGGAGCTTCAGGCCCGAGGGAGAAGCCTCAGTCTCACTGTTTGAATGCATTTATTTCACATTTTGCAAGTGCTGACTTCTCTCTAGGCCTAATAATAACATGAATACATAATATCATCATTATCACATCCCTTCTTTTTCACTGCAGTCCAGAGGAGAGGTCACCTTCATACAGTAAAGTGTAAAAATTCTGTTGCGATAACTCTCTGGTTCTCTAAGAGTTGGGCAACTCGACATGCTAGGCTTCAGCAGAGGTAAACTATACTGCCACGAGTATTCAGGTGGAATTCAGGTGTTCCAGTCCCCTCCATGGCCACAGGTGCATAAACCAAGCACCTAGGCATGCAGGCTGCTTCTACAAACATTAGTGAAAGAATGGGGCGCTCTCGGGAGCTCTAGAGCAGTGGAGACGTGTCACGCTTCTTCGTCGCACCAACAGTTGTGCCATTATGTGTGTGAAGGTCAGATGAGCAAACACCTTTGGTAATGTAGTGTAACGTGTTGTGTAAAGCATTTACGAAAGCTATTCACACCTGTGATTCATTTATTATGCGTTTGACATTAACAATGACGAAGACAAACAATGAGAATCTTCAGCACTTCTTTGGAAAGTTTAGATTGTTGAGCTAAGCACTGCACAGCAATCAGTACGGTTAGCAGAGTGAACCGGTCAAAATGTGAACACACAGAAACCATGGCAACAGATTCCCATCACGCTCCGAGTTGAGCTTAGTACTCCACAAGGAAAACTTATTTGCAAACATATGAAGCAGAATTTTTGCGTTTTTGAGGCTCTGCTAAATCTTTAAAGGCCGGTTTTGTCCCCTCTTCCCTTGTCTCTCATTCTCTTCCTCTCTCGTGTTCCAATCAGCTAGCCCCAGATGATGCCTGGAAGTGCCCCCACTGTAAGCAGCTGCAGCAGGGTATGGTGAAGATGAGCCTGTGGACCCTGCCAGACATTCTCATTCTTCACCTGAAGCGCTTCAGGCAGGTGGGTGAGCGGAGGAACAAGCTCACCACATTCGTGCATTTCCCCCTGGCGGGCTTGGACATGACGCCTCACGTGGTGCACCGCAGCCACGCTACCCATCTGCCCCCTCCGCAGCCGGGCTGGAAGCAGACCAGACGACCTGACCTGGCTCCCCCTGACTTCCTGTACGATCTGTATGCCGTGTGCAACCACCACGGAGGAATGCACGGTGGACATTACACAGGTTTGAGTAATTTTTCCAGGTTTTAATGCTGTGGCTAATTCTCACTTTGACTTTGATGCTAGGGACACATGTGTAAAGGGCATTGACAGGGGGCGGAGCAGCTTGGTTGGGCTGGGGTCAGCGTGTTTCGGACTCAGGCTCCCCATTGCCTCTCCCTATCCCTTCTGCTGGGGTGGCCATGCAGTTGTCAGTGGAGTATGTGGCCTCCTGGGTCTTTTTCTATCTGCCTCATTGTTGCGCCTTTCCACCCTCATTATCAAGTACATTGTGTGACAGAGACACGGACATTCACATTCTCTTACTCACTTACACAAACAAACACACACCAGGAAGAAGCTATAGAGAATCTATAGAGCTCATCGTGGAAAAGCAAATATGTTTGGCACAGCAGTGCATTCAGATCATAATTCTGATTGCAAAAGCAGCCAGACACGACAGGAACATGTTTACCACTGTGTTCTGTCACCTTCTTTTAGCACCACTCTGTAAGCTTTGAGACCTGCTAGACTTTAAAATGATAAATGTTTTTCTGGTCTTAATTGATACAGGATTAAAGGTGCTCCACAGGTTTTCAAAGCATCCTTGGTTCTATTTGTTATTGCATAATGCACCAAGACCTCCAGTGGATGAGGGGTCGGGACTGCATGCAAACCAGACTGCTGACCCAGTCTGTTTTTCTGCAGAGCCACGATGGTGCAATACAGGCAGAATGTGGTTTGACATTATCTGAAAGAGTAGTTATCAGGCACCATACATTAGTCCAGAACCTTTCTATAACCTCCATCATTCAGTATAAATTGAGTCTTCACGGGTTACCCAGTGCATTGCACTGTGAGCTGAAAACAAACTGGATGCTCTCTCTTCCCTTTTGCTCAGAGGAAATGCTGTTTGTGACATTCATAAAGAATTTCAGATTTAGATTTTTAAGACCCTAGAGCACTTTCCCACTTAACCTCAGTCCATCTTAAATGATCTCAGGCCCAGAGAAGGCTCCCGCATTTTCTGTCTTGATCACATGTTAAAGTTTTCAGCTGTGTGTTCAGTGAGAGTGTTTTTAAGAACGTCCATCCTTCCATTTTCTTAACCCACAATCAGGGTTGCAGGAGCGTATCCCAGCTGCCACTGGTGCACAGAGAGACAACCGTTCACACTCACATCCACACCTGCAGCTAGTTTAGAATCGCCAATTAACCTAACATGCATGTCTTTGGGCCTTGGGGCCGCACCGAAAGAACCCACGCGGGCATCGGGGGAACACGCGGGCTCCAAACAGAAAAGTCGGCCCTGGTTTTCAGTCCTCTACACTGGTAGACTCAATCCACAGAACTGATAGCAAGCTTTTTAGCCTTTATTATTATAGGACTGGGAGAGAGGGAGCGGGGGAAGAGCAGCAAAAGAGAAGCAAAAGGCTTGGGACAGATTTAAACTTATGCCTCTGCTGTGACCTTATGGCATATGGCATATTGATTGACTAACATGATTTCAAGGCCGAGACCAACTTCTCCCACACAGCACTCATGGAGTTGCAATATGCAGATGATGGCGCTATCATCGCCCACACAGGAAAAGATCTTTAATGCATGCTTAATACCGCTATCTGGGCAAACTTGCATATCAGTGTGTCTCTTAGCATCTGAAGACTCACTATAAGGATCCTCATCATACCAGATTTCAGATGATGGTTTACAAAAATGTTCCTGACCCATTCTGTTTAAAAGCCCAGCAGCGACGCCTTGTGGCAAAGATGTAGAAATGCATCCATATGGTCAGCTGCCTTGGCCACAGCATGGGTATTAACAGAAAGCTGACCAGACAATTAATGATACAATCAGCCATGTAGTGTACATTTTCCTGCGTGTGTTTATGAACAAGCTCCCACAGACACACCTATATGCACCACTTGCTGTTTCAACCATTAATCAGGCAAATAAACAGTTTAAGGGACATACATTATGTTGCCAGAAGTATTCACTCGTCTGCCTTCACACGTATATGAACTTGAGTGACATCCCATTCTTAATCCATAGGGTTTATTATGATGTCGGCCCACCCTTTAAAGCTATAACAGCTTCAACTCTTCTGGGAAGGCTTTCCACAGGTTTGGGAATGTTTCTGGGAATTTTTGACCATTCTTCCAGAAGCACATTTGTGAGGTCACACTGATGTTGGAGGAGAAGGCCTGGCTCACAGTCTCCGCTCTAATTCATCCCAAAGGTGTTCTATTGGGTTGAGCTCAGGACTCTGTGCAGGCCAGTTAAGTTCTTCCACACCAAACTCGCTTCATGTCTTTATGGAGCTGCTTTGTGCACTGGTGTGCAGTCATGTTGGAACAGGAAGGGGCCGTCCCCAAACTCTTCCCACAAAGTTGGGAGGATGAAATTGTCCAAAATGTCTTTGTATGCTGAAGCATTAAGAGTTCCTTTCACTGGAACTAAGGGGCCGATTCCTGGAAAACACCTCCACACCATAATCCCCCCTTCACCAAACTTTACACTTGGCGCAGTGCAGTCAGACAAGTACCGTTCTCCTGGCAACCACCAAACCCAGACTCCTCCATCAGATTGCCAGATGACCCCACTCTGTCCTTTTACGTGACCTACCACTTCATGGCTGAGTTGCTGTCGTTCCCAATCACATCCACTTTGGTTTTAATACCACTAACAGCTGACTGTAGAATATTTAGTAGTGAGGAAATTTCTGGACTTGCACAGGTATCATCCTCAGAAGAATCAGTTTATTGTCTTCACGTGTCAGACATGCAACGAAAAGAGTTCCAGAACATTCATCCAAGAGAGACAAACAGACCAGACAAACATGGGAGATAAGTGCTCTGCAGCCTCGCAGCCATGAGGCACAGCTGTTACAAAAGAGGGAAACAAAGCATACACAATAGGATAGGTGAGGATAAAAAAGCATCTCATGTTTTGCCCCATAAAAGGGGGCACAGTATGCCGCCCAACACTTAG
Organism: Cichlasoma orientale; assembly: GCA_034780415.1. Classification (NCBI taxonomy): domain Eukaryota; kingdom Metazoa; phylum Chordata; class Actinopteri; order Cichliformes; family Cichlidae; genus Cichlasoma; species Cichlasoma orientale. The sequence goes on along the minus strand of JAVDPK010002402.1, from coordinate 743,949 downwards.
AGAACCAGAGAGTTATCTCAACAAAATGCAGAACTGTCTCTTTCCTGACAGCCATGGCTATTGGCCAGCTGTCAGCTTTCTCCCTTATTTGCAGTGATTTCTGTGCATTCAGTCAATATTTTAAGGGTAATATCTACCACAGATCATGAAATCTTCAAATTCTTTGCAGTTTTATTTTGAAAAATGTTTTTTTTTCTCTAAAGTTGTGAGCCCCTCCACATTTTTACTGCTGAAAGACTAACAAATTGTTGCAGTTGCAGCTCCTGGGCACATCAGTAACGCGTGTAGTTCATCTCTCTCCATTTGCATTGTAATTTCAGCCTTTTGCAGGAACTCGGTTGACGGCCAGTGGTACAGTTACGATGACAGCAGCGCTGAGCCAGTTCCAGAGGCAGAGGTGTGCACTCGTGGAGCCTACATCCTCTTCTACCAGAGGAGAAACACTATCCCCCCCTGGTCTGCCAGTTCCTCAGTCACAGGTCAGTCCTTTCAGACGCTGCACAGTGGGTTGTTATTATTAGCCAGTTGGATGCTGCTTTACACCTCATTAATATAAAACTAATGGAGGCAACATGACACTTCACACCCCCATTATCTGTTATGAGTCATTTTCTGGTAAAAACTATTTTCAGCACCATCAATGTGCATTTTCACAGCTACATCTTGTGTTGTAGCTAATAGCCAAGAAAGGCGGACCTGTTGCCAATAATGGTCTCTATTTATCTGAGTCACAGAAGCATCTTTTTCACGGTTTCAGCATAATGCCTGTTTTCCCCGATGGATGGAAATAGATAGTAGCCCTATGATCACAGATTTAATGTTGCCGTCTCGATGCAGGATTGTTTCTTCTAATGGAGCTGTAGTTGGTTAGGCCTTTTTTCCTTTAATGTGCATGTTTATGACTGGATTGGCATGCAAAAAAAAATAAAACTTTATTCACTTCTATTTGTAGGTTCCACCAGCTCATCCGCCTCTGACCACTGGCTTGTTCGGCTGACAGGGGGCAGTAAGCGGGGCAGTGTGGTGTCAGGCGGACCTGTGTCTGGATCTCTGGGAGCCATAAAAGCCCCTGAGTCTCCTGAGCTGCCAGTGTTCAGAGATGAACCCCCCAAAACAGTAGAAACGCGTAGGTATCTGGGCTAACTTGGATGGATTATTTCAAATAAAAAAAGGCAAAAAAGTTGTTTTCAGTTTGAATAAAAGATGCACCACATTTTTATAAGTGCACTCTATATTTTTACGATGCTACATTGTTACAATACTTTTGGACTTGTATTCAAAATTTATGACTTTTATATAGAGTCATGATGAGCAGGTTCTTCTGTAAAAAGAAACTCAGTGATTTTACAGAATTTTCCTGTTATTTTTAAATATCTAAAATATCAATAAATTCACAAAAAAGAGTGAATTAACATGTCTAATGTAAAATAATGTGGAAAAAAATTACCTGTGAATAAGTGGATAAGTGGATGGAGTATGTAACATCTGCGAGTACTGTACGGTCAAAATAGTTTACAGCCTGAGCACGTCAGATCTCCTCTGAGCTCGGAGGCTGAGCAGGGTCGGGCCTGGATAGTACTGGATCAGAGACCAGCGGGGGACAACAGGTGCTGTTTGGCAGAGCTGACTCACAGGGAGAGAGGTCTTAAAGATGTGCTAAAATGACTCGTTTCATGCAGTAAATGAGCAGGCACTGCACTCGTAAGATAAATAAGGATTATTTTGAATTGTGAGTTATGCAGAGCTGCTGTAGTAGAGTCAAAGGAAAAATATGGAGCTGAAAATGGACTAACTAAGATTTTTTGAAATATTTCAACTTCTTCTCCTACTTGGAGGCTCGTGTGTTTTATTTATTTGCACGCTGGTATAACTCACTGAATATCCACCACATCTCTTTTCTCCTACAGATGGGTCTGAAGCCAGCCAGTTCGTCCGAGGGTACCAAGGCAGGAGTGTAAGCATGAGATCACCAACCAAGCCCAAGGAGACTCTGAACAAAGTTCTCCCACTGCGGTGGTCCTTTGGTTCTAGAGACCGCTTTAAGCACTCAGCCCAGACCCAGTCTGGAGAGCTGGTGGAGTATCTTGAGTCCGGCCGACGCCCACGATGTACCAAAGACCCCATCATCACGCTGGTGGCCACACCACCGCAAAGGAACGCCCAGGGAAGAGTCTTTGAAGCAGGACAGGACTGCAGCTCACCCAGCGGCAGCAGCCTCAGCTGCACAGACAGAGTCAGCTCGGAGAATTGTTACTCCCCCAAAATACCAGAGGGACAGAGCAGAACTTTTGCAGAGAGAAACATCGGCCATGGAGGCGGTAATAACAGCAAAGCTAGAGATGATGATTCTCTGAGGAGGAGATCATCTAAGAGAGTGAGGCCAGACCAGGGCAGGACCCTGGACTTCCAGCTGCAGAGAGGGGCCATTCTAGGTGGTCAAATCAGCCACAGCGCTCCCCCAAGCAGAGATTCTACACTGAGAAGATCCAAAGTCCAGACTCCCAGGGCACAAAAAGACTTGTTACAGATGGTCCTGCAGCTAGAGGACAGGAGGGTGCAGAGGGGACAGGAAGGTCGGAGCCAAGAAAGTCTCTTCTCGTTTTTCAAGCCTGGTTTCTTGAAGAAAGACATTCCAAGGTCACCGATCAAGGGGCAAGAGAAGCGTATGAAAGACCACGAAAACCTGGGAAGGCTGGCAAGCAGTAATTTAGCCAAACTGTCCCTCTCTAATGGGACGCTGACTGCTGTGGCACTAGAAGAGAGGAAAGGCATCCCCGGCTGTGACGCCCATAACTGCAGAGTACAGCTGGTCAACGGAAAGGCTGGGAATCACAATCACGACCCCGTCGACATCAAACGTGCCCACAGCTCCAGCAACATTCAGACCAAGCTAGATTTGACATTTCGCAGGTGTGCCTCCCTGCAGAGGAACGGAGAAGTCGTGATCCCTCCAGCCCACCGCGTCCTGCTGGCGGACAAGCCGGGCTACGCCACTCTGCAGCGGACACGATACAGTACCACCTCACTGGGTAGGCACAGAGCTCCCCCCCGCCCCTCACCCGAGGCATGTTTTTAAGGTCACTGAAATAAATTGTTATTCTTCACGTGGGATTCTATTCAAGTCTTTTCAGGAATTAGAACTAATGTCAGCACATGGTTGATGTTTTTCTTCTCGTGTCAGCCTGCTTTTAAAGTCAGAACCTGCCTTTGTTGAGCAAAGAAAGATTGGCAGTGGAAACAGTTTGGCAGCGCTCTCCTGCTGCTGTGGTGCAGCAATTGAAAGTGTGGAATGAATTCCATCTTACAGAATAAGTGTGAGCCTTTAAATTCCAGCAAACGCAGCCCCCACTTCTCAAAATTTCAGTTGACGTCTGCTTTTTCTTATTTGTTACCAGTGCTGATACTGATTTCCTGTTTGATAGGTGACCACATACTAATGTCTTTTTAAATTTTTTTTCCTTTACAAGTGCCTCTGTGAGAGACTCGAGAGACTGCCGAACGCTGGGAGCTCTCTGCTCATTACTCCACGCCCGCCCGCCCAGAGAAGCCCACGGCTGGAGGCATGGCCTAATCAAAGTACATCTCCTCGCTCCCCTTCATAGTACTGTTCTAAGTTCTCACCTGTGTGTGTCTTAAATGAAATCTATGCAGAGATGAATTACTGAGGGAAAATATTGCTGTAATGTGATTTGCTTCCCGCACTTTTTCTTTATGTTTCTACACTGTTGTTTACCGTTACTACACCACGTGTTTGAGTTTATGATCAGCATTTGGAAAATGGAAGGTGATGTGGTGAATTTGCATAGTTTTAGTCCATTACACAATAAGGTGTATACTGACAGACTAAAGAACAGTTTACAGTTAATGGGCTAAGACATGTAAGATTGTTCTAAAGCGCTGCAAAAAAAAATGACTAACACAGCACTGTAAATTGGCTGTATTATCAGTTAAATATTATATATTGTTGCACTTTTCTTTTTTTTTTACTTTTCCACGTTTGTCCAACACGACCAGAGCGAACATCCTCAGTTGGACTCACCTGTACAAATTGGGCGAAACAATTTATAACCAGCAGCAGCTGCTGGACCATATGACATATGTAAAGGGGCTTTTTTTTTTTTTTTTTTAAAGCTAAACTGGAGCTGTGAAACCCCATTCTTCTCAAACTCCCATTTTCCTGTGGCCGGTTTGCTCTGCGGAGGGAAGAAATCATTCTGTGGGGAGTTTTAAGAAAGCACACAAACACATATTTACCACCTCGGCGGCTCGCACAGCAATAAAGGAGAGTTTTTTTTGTTTGTTTTGTTTTTTTACTTCCACATCTGCTGATCCGGCGTGTGTGGGTGTGTGTGAGTGTTCTGTTTTTACTCATTTAAAAAAAAAAAACATTACCAGGAGGCAGACAGCTGTTCTTTCATTGCAGACGTGAAGATGCGACCGGTGGCGATGATGATCATGCTTCAAATAGTTTTAAAGTAGCCACCACAAACAGAATTCCTCCTGCATATTTAGCGCCCATTTAAATCGTCATATTCATAATTTCTGGAGCTGCAGCGTGGCAGCTTTCGCTAATGGAGCAGAAGGATGAGCAAACCTTAAATAACATTTTTTTTTTCCCCCCCTCTCGTCCAACTCGATGATTAGCCTTCAATTTACAGCAAACTATTTTCAGCGTTTTCCATTTGTCACTGAGGGTTTTCAGTCAAAGTCCTCTCATTGGCTGCACACGCTCTTTCTGCCCGCACCTTTTATGTTCTGTCGTCACTGTTTAACATCACTATTTACCAAATTAAGCGATCGTACATGAAGGATGTGTCTGAGACGTTACTTGGGAACAATGGCTAGATTATATTTTATTAACTTTTTTAAAAGTCTACATTTTGTACCTGATGTGTAATTATGTAATTTAAGTACCAGATTAAAACTGTATGCTTCAGATTACCACAAAAGGTCAGAATAATGTGTTTGGTAGGTAGGTTTGAATGTGACACCACACACGCGCGACTTCTTTGATCGGACTGTCTCTAATGTCTGTTTAATGTACTGAAAGTTTCATGGATTGCAAATTAAACACGGCTTTTCTCACAAATGGTGTCAGCGTGGCACGATTATCTGTGGCGGCCTGTGGTGGAGGCAAAAGAAAAACAACGGAGGAAGGAAACATCATCATGCTTCAAAGATTTAAACTGAAATTGTGGAAAATATTTAAATTGTTATTTTAAAAAAATCTTCATGCATACAAGAGTGTTTGGATTAGAGCAAAGAATCAATCTGATTGGATTTCTGGATTTGACATCTGACATCCAGAAATATACACTTAATGACCAGTTTTTAAGTTCCACCTTTTCAACTGCTCGTTAATCCAACTGTCTAATCAGCCAATCACATGGCAGCAACTCAATACATTTAGACATGCGGACGTGACCAAGACGACCCGCTGAAGTTCAAACTGAGCATCGGAATGAGGTTGTTGGTCTGAGTATTTCAGAAGCTGCCGATCTGCTGGGAGTTTCCCACACAACCATCTCTAGAGTTGACAGAGAATGAGCTGAAAAACAGAAAACATCCAGAGAGCAGCAGTTCTCTGGGTGAAAATGTCTTGTTGATGCCAGAGGTCTGAGGACAATGGCCAGACTGCTTTGAGCTGATAGGAAGGCAGCAGTAACTCACATAACTACTCATTAAAACCGAAGTATGCAGAAGAGCATCTCTGAACGCACAACACTTTGAATGTCAGAAGGGCTGCAGTTGTATTAGTGTGCTTTTTACGAAACCTTTCAGGCATAGACATGTATGGCTCAGATCTTCCACATCAGAGATTTGCATGATCGAGCCCTTTAAAGATGCAAAGTTTAAATGCAACAACTTAAAAAAACGGTCCCATATTGGGCTATATTTTGACAGGGAGTCTGGTTCTTTTGAATATTTTCTTACATCTTATCTTTAACAAATGGATTATCAGTCTGCGTTTGTGGTTATTTCACTTTCAGAGTTTAAATTCATTAGAAGAGGAAGTTTTAAACCAGTCATACTGCAATAAGCCTGCACATTTTCACCCCCTCATGGTCAAAACTTTTCCACATGAATCTTATGAAGTTTTTTTTTTTGTTTTTTTTTCAAGAAAAAAACTGTTTTGATGTTAGACTGATTGATTGTACCGATTACTCAAGTAGAGACTTTCATCTTTCCGGTGCATCAGTGATTTCTTCCATCGCAGTCATACAATCAGCACTAAACTGCATTCGCTATGGTGGGTTTTTTTAAGCATTCATACAAGTGTGCTTCTTCTTAATGATTGAACCAATCAAGCAACAACACAGCTAGAGCAAGAAGTGCTCCAGGTCTGTGATGAACGCTTGTTTCTCTGACACAAGAGCACTGAGAGACCTGCGGGAGTTTCTGTGTCTTGATGCTGCATGTTGCCAGTGAGGAAGAATGAAGTGAATATGTTCGAGCGATGATTTCAAAATTTGTAGGGCAGTGCCCTGAAGTGTTTCACACCACATTTGTTGCACTGCTGGGTGGCATATTTGCATTACTACAAGGTTGCCCCATCTCACATCAGCTGTTACCAGCAGCATTTTTGTTTCTGCTTTTTCCTTTTGTTTCCAAGGTCAGAGTAGTTGTGTGCGCACTGACAGCCTCACTGGGTTAAGTGTTGCAAAGATCACATGCAGGATGCTCAAAGTATTCTGTGCAATGTCATCTTAGAATAACTATATTAGGTTTTGAGTTAATTGTAGAGTATTTGACCTCAAAGAAAATATATCTGGCAAAGCGGTCAAATAGAACACTTTTGTAGTATTTTGAAGTGGAAGCTAGAGCAGCACAACACATGAAAATAAATGTCTTTGAAGAGATGTAGGACACCCGTACCCAGGAGGAGTGTGTCCTAAAAAAAAGAAACCGTTGCATTGAGTTTGAATTTCTCAGATTGACCAGCATTCGACTGAAATGAAAGGGAGTCTAACTTGTTGGCAGTGGCTTCATTTACTAAAGTGAGGCCAAATAGGAAATAAAGCCCTACCGTCTATTGAAACAGAAAGATGGGTGTGTGTTAGTTGTCGAATACTTCTGTAAATATGTATGAGCTGCTTGAGGAATCCTGGTATAATCTCACTTTCAAATGATCCCCCTCCACCCCGACTGACAGGTATAGTGTCTCTTTTTTGATTGCGCCGACAAACTCTGAGCAATCAAAGCACTTTTTAATACGAGCCACATTCACACACTCATACATCCAGTCCTTTGTTCTGTGCCGTTAAGAGCTTTCTAGCTGATCAAGCGTGAACATTTACACTCCAGTGATTGTGTCAGGGGCAATTTGGCGTTCAGTAAATTGACCGGGGACACTTGGACATGCAGACTACAGAAGCCAGAAATTAAACCACCGACCTTCCAGCCACAGACAGGTGTCAAACTGGTGATCACCCCGTTATCTACTTGTCCTTACTGGCTCCCAGTTTAAAATCCTCACACTAAAATACAGAGCAACCAGCACAGTCTGATGTTGGGGTGAATTTCCTGGGACATCCACACCTGGAAGACTGGCAACTTGAGTGTCTTTCCTCCTTAGCACTGTGGTAACACACACCTGAATGCTCCAGACCTGCGAACTGCCAAAACTTCTGCTTTTACAGATGAGCTCGCACTTGCTGAGGATCAAAAAAATGAAGTGCAATTGATTAGAGGCACCTGGCTACTACTCACCCTCTTAATCCCTATGGAAGCAGTAAGGGTGGACTTAGTTTTTCATTCACAGCTTCTGCATTTTGATTTTGTTTTTGTTAAATAAACGAAGACATGGTGCAATATGTCATTTTAAAAAAGTCTGCTTTCAGAGTGTTCGAGCAGAAGATCGGGTGAGGTAGTGTGAAGAGCGTATTCCAGGTGTCAGGGTACACCCCAGACAGGTCTCCAATCTGTTGCAGGGTTAACGCATATAGTATTAAAAAAAATTACTTATTTCCATCAAACCCAGGACCTCTTTGTTGTGACCACTGTGCTGCCCCCCCACTTATTTCCTATTTTTTTTTCCTTATTTTGCAAAATTATGCAGCGACATGCTTTAAATGCTCTCGCAGCGTGTGCTTCATTAGTACCACCTGCTGCGCAAATAACTACTTTCTAGTAACATGCACGGACAAATATATTGCCCAATGTTGTTTTTTGTTTTTCTTGCAAAAACAAGAGCAGGCTATGGCCCTTATAATTATACTCTGTTCTGCAGCAGGAGGGCCAGATGCCCAGCATGACTGTGAATAGAGCTGCTGAACAAATGTAAATAAAAACTGCTTTCACTGGCTGACATTTCCACAAGACCTTTCAGAAAGATGGTTGCTAACAGAGAAGAGGTGCGCTAGAGCAATATTAATCATCGCATTCGGCCTCTGGTGCTTTCTTTGATGTCAGCAGGAAAACAAGCCAGGGTCTGGTGTGTTACTGAAATGTTCACTCTTGTTATCAAAAGAATTTACCCTGATACGCACACGAGCACTCAGAATGCGGTAAACTCCGTGAAGGACACTGCCGTACGTCTGAACGTGGCCAACACAAGCAAACTTCGTTTCTAATGAGCTAGGCAACACTTCACTCAGACCTGTAAAATATAGACTTCAAAGCGTATTTGTTTTTTTTAATACCTCAAAGCACATTCCTCACAAATGCATCCATGTTCACCTCTTCTGCTTTTATTCTCTGCAATATGTTTATCCAGGATGGGTGGAAAGGGGAGTTGGACTCATAGATGAGCACTCAAATCTGGCTCTGTTCTACCTATGTCACCACTGATCCACATTACTATGGGGGTTTGAATCACCCTGAATGTGGTGGTGCCTGACTGACCAGCTATGGAGAATCATGAGTTTGAATTAATGTTATTTAGTTTGAATCATCTCTGCAGACGCATTACATTAACATGGGGTAGGATGGCGTATCATACCTCCACATCATGATGGGCTTCCTCATCTGTTTAATAAGACTTGATGGATGTTCAAAAGCACAGCACTTGAATAAATCACGAATGTTTATGGTATTCTCAAAGGGTAAATCAGAAAAAGCAGTTTATTATTTATGTGCTGTTGGCATTCACAAAGCACTGACCAGGATCTATCCATGAACGAGCCGCAACAGAGTTTTTAAGCACAAAAAAAACTAGTATTAAACTGTTTTGCTGGTGATGCATGAATGGCTCTACTTTGCTAAGGAGTGATGTCCTTCCCAAGCTGCCAATTAAGGCAACTCTGAAGCCAAAAGGGGGTCAAACGCAGTCCTACCAACGTGTATCTAATAATTTCCTTTTTTCCTCAGATTCACATATCAGACATCAAGCTGTATATCGCAATCACTGCATAAAAGATGGATGACCTGGCTCCACCTCCTCTCATTGTACAAAAATTAAGCCAGAATTTCCCGCTTATGGCGGTTAATACAACCGCGTCACTATATTTAAAAAGGCACGCAGCACTTCGGTTTTATACGCCATGTACACTACATAGTCACTACAGACCGCCAAACTTCATGTGGCCTTCAGATCAGCTCAAGAACAGTGTGTAGAGAGCTTCATGGGTTTCCATGGCTGAGCAGCTGCATCCAAGCCTTACATCACCAAGCGCAATGCAAAGCATCAGATGCAGTGGTGTAAAGCACGCCGCCACTGGACTCTAGAGCAGTGGAGACGTGTTCTCTGGAGTGATGAATCACGCTTCTCTGTCTGGCAATCTGATGGATGAGTCTTGGTTTGGTGGTTGCCAGGAGAACGGTAGTTGTCCGACTGCACTGTGCCAAGCGTAAAGTTTGGTGGAGGGGGGATTACTTGACTGGCCTTCACAGAGTCCTGATCTCAACCTGATAGAACACCTTTGGGATGAATTAGAGTGGAGATTGTGAGCCAGGCCTTCTCTTCCAACATCAGTGTCTGACCTCACAAATGAGCTTCTGGAAGAATGGTCAAAAATTCCCACAAACACTCCTAAACCTTGTGGAAAGACTTCCCAGAAGAGTTGAAGCTGTTATAGCTTTAAAGGGTGGGCCGACATCATATTAAACCCTCTGGATTTATATGTGTGTGAAGGCAGACGAGTGAATACTTAGAGATGGCATCAACTGCACACACACTCCACAGAGGCCCAGAGTTACTGCAAATATTGGAAAAAAAACTAGATATCACCAGGAATCAACAGCAAACCAAAATATAACACGAAGAAGACATATTTACATATATACAAATTACTATAAATAATTTAATAATCTATATATTAATCAATCACATATATTAGAAACACTTTGGTTCACCCCAGGTGAGTATAAACAGGTGTTTGAGTGCCTTTCCCACCACATCCTGCCAAGAGGCAAGAAGGAAAAGGAATAGCTCCAAACAATAAATGCGTTTTCCTTTTAGCTTTTTAATATCAGTCCTCCATAAACTAATAAAAATAGTGACACCAGTGCTCTCATGTATTCCTATTTTAAAGCCTTGAAATGAAACACACCGAACAGAGTATATTTCCCCAAATAAACTGATAAGGTTTTCATTAAAGCTGTAATTTACCACAAGCTATTTTTTTTTTCCCCAGCACATAACTTTAAATAAACTTTGAGCAAGTTCATGTATATGTGTTTCTGCAATACTGGAGTGACAATGAAATCCAGCCCCAAGCCAGTGTGTTACATGAAAAGTGGAACAATACAGCTCTAAAATTAAGAGCCCATATAGAGATGTCTTTGTATGACTCAGTCGCACTTTCACACTTGCACAGTGGATTTAATTATATATTTTTTTATGTATTTTCCCTATTTTAAAGCTTTGAAATGGATCATACCAATAGAAGTATTTCCCAACATGTTTACCTATTCCAGATGATCATATTTATCAGTGTAGCGACTTACAGCAAACATTATATAAGCGCCTTTCAAAGGAATAGTTTTACTATTTTGACCGTCAGTCGGATCCTGCACACCTGTTGCTATAACACTGCAGTGAAAATGTTTTCCAAATGAATTGCAGCCCCGTGCCTTTGTGTCACATAAAACCGAACAATGCAGCTCTGAAAGTAAAAGAGCTCACCTGCCAGGGGTCAACCAAAACCATTTAATCCTCATCCACGTGTTATTTGTTGGGCTAAGATGGCACAATATCAATTTCCTAATGGCTACACAGACACACATTTGCGCGCTGATATAGTCAGCGTGATACAACAGCATGCATCAAAAGGGTGTGTGAGGCCAGGAGGTGGGCCGACTCATCAGAGTGAGGGTAATAGCTGCCGTTGCTCAGGCAGAAATTGGTGTGATGGTGTTTTTTTTGGGGGGGGGGGTTTGTTTTTGAGGCTGTCACTGCTTTTGTAAATTTGCGTTGGTGAAAATCAGACGGAAGGCAGCCAGTTACTCATGTTTTATATTGGAGTGCTCTAGCATCTATTTCCGTGGCACAATCACGTTTTGTGAGCATCTAAACCACCCGATCTGTCACACTTGTGTTGAAAGGTTTGCTTCACTTCTGACACATTTAGATAAATATATGCAGGCTGTGTGCGTTTCAGCTACTTTCCTCCACCGCTTTGGTTTGAAGGTGATGACTAATGGCACTGGCAAGCTGGTGAGTGAGCAACGCTGTGCACATTGTGCCTGATCTAGAATGGACCCAAAGGGGCTTGTACCGAGTAAAACATGAAATTACAATTAGCCAGACAGGAGAAGAGTATGGAAACAAAATAGTCCTCCATTAATCCTTCAGCATGGAACACGCTGATCCATTTAATCCACATTAAACCCATCATCCCGTGCTGAAAATTACCCATATTTTCCTAAATTAAATAGTTACCAGCCACCAAGGAAGTGAAAGTAAAGTTTGATTATGTTCTTTTGAGACAGCAACTAAATTCTCCTGAAGGCGTCAGTGCAGGATGAGTGTGATGATAAATGCACAAACAATTCCATATTCTGCTCTTGCTTTCATACCCAAACAATCCACTGTGCAGTATATCTTTGGCTTTGTTTAACTCGTTGCTATTTTCACACCAAAATACATGGAAAACATGACACAACAGGCCACAGGAAGCAGACGTGTCTGTCTTTTTTTTTCCTTCAGTCTTTTGTGGCTCATTTTGTAATAGTTGTCTCATCATGGTCATTTTGAACTTCCTGTTTCTTTTGACCACCGATGGGTTTGTTTTGCGCGTCTCCCGCACTGAACTCTTCAAGTCCGCTTTGAATCTCGCAGTTTTTTTTTTTATTTCTTGTGGCCGTGTTTCCAAACTCTCCACACTAACATTTACAGCATCAACAATGTTAACATTTAAGATGAGAGCGGCTGAACGGAGCGAAGGAAGTGAGTTTCACACGATTTGGCACAGCGAGAGTTGCAAGTATTTATTTGCAGTTGTGTCAAAGTTCTGCGTTCATGGGTGTGAAAGAAAAAGCCTTACAGTGAAAGACTGGAGCTGTTTCTAAAGCTTGATATTCTGTGAATACATTTAGGGCCCTTCCACCAGCAACTTGGCTTATATTATAAAGAGATGTTAAGTGAAATTTAAATTCAAAATACACCCACCATGTTCGCAGAAAGATAAACACAGAACTAAGCTTGGAAGGGAAGACGCACAGGAGCAAAGAAACATTCATTAGCGGTGCCGCGCAGTTTTGTTATCGCTGCTTTAACCACAGTCAAAGGTAATCTGTCACCAGTGTTGACAGTAAACAGGCTAACTGCCTTCAGATTTCATTATGAAGTGTGTGTGTGTGGGGGGGGGGGGGTCTCCCATAATGAATGAATTACCATTTAAATGAGATGTAATCCCAGCTTTATTCCACTCTGCTGTTCTTTTTGAGATAATGAATACAGCTACCTGTAGCAGGAACTGACCATTTTATTAGGAACACTGCTCACTGACACAAATATCCAATCAGCCAATCACACGGTAGCAATTAGGCTCGTGGACAACCTGCTGAAGTTCAAACAGAATAGAGAAGAAAGATGAATTAAGTGACTTTGAATGTGGCGCCTGTGAACGCGCGATGGCTCCAACCTCGATAGATTACAGCAGCAGAAGATGGCACCAGGTGCCGCTCCTGTCAGCTGAGAGCAGGAAATTGATGCTGCAATTCAAATATGCTCACCATAAATGTTGTCTGGTCCCATGAGTCTCAGCGTCTGCTATGACAGTCAGCTGCTAGGATCAGAAATTGACGTAAACAACATGAAAGCATGGATCCATCCTGCCTTGTGTCATCGGTTTTCCTAACCCTCGGCCTCCACAGTCACCAGATCTCAGTCCAGTAGAGCTCCTTTGGGATGTGGTGGAACGGGAGAGTCTCATCATGGATGCGCAGCCTACAAATCTGCAGCAAGTGTGGAGGAATGTTTTCAGCACCTCGCTGAATCCACGCCATGAAGAACTAAGGCATCAGGAGGTACTAGCATGGTGTACCTAATAAAGAGTCCAGTGAGTGTATACCCCAATGATCAAAACAATAAAAACTAGTTTTTCTAGTTTCAATAACATTTTGACTGCATGCTGAGAAAACGCATCAGAACTGGTTATTTTGCTTTGGATGTTTCACTCTTCACATATGACCTTTCAAATCACTGAAGTGAAAGATTGAAACTGGAAGCCACATTTAGCTGACACTTCTCTTTAAATAATCACAGGATTTTATTTATTTTTTTAATGTTGCGATCTGGATTTCCTGTCTGATCTTACAAAAACAAATGTGAGCCTTTGAAGATGTAAAAATCCATCAGGCACCGACAAACGTACATGTAACACATTTTGTTACATATTAGTGTCATGGCAGGGTAAACACAGTTTTCCAGCAGCAGGGAACAGTTAGTGGTTAAGATACGCTGCACACGATAGCAGGCGTGCCCGAGTGAACGCTTCCAAAGCCGTCATTAGATGCCTTGTTAAACACACGGAGACAAACGCCTGCATCACAAGTCACACAGTCACCAAGGATACAGAATGACATTCAGGGTTGCGTGAATAACGACATTTAAACATACACAAAGAGAAGTTCGGTGTGAAATCTGCAGATCTTTTGTCTTTGCTGGCGAAGGCGTGCAGCCTGTCCTCGGTGATTGCATGATGTCAGGAGCAGCTCATCCTCTGAGTGTTATTAGAAGGGTTTTTCTATACTGTCTAATTAGAGCATAATTCACCCTCGGCTCTGTGCGCTATTGCTTAATGGTGCTCTACATCTGAATGCAACTGCTTTGACCTTTAAAATATGCTCACACACTTTATTCTACCACAATACAGATACACTTACAGTGCGCTACACTAGCAAAATGTAGTGATTTGTAACTGTTATTTTAGACACATTAGGTGCAATGAAGCTCTGATGAAGTTAATGAAAGGCTGTTGACATTTCAGACTTAGCATGGCTTCACATCAAACATTTACACGGACACCATAATGATAAATCGCTGTGATAGCTCGTAGTTTGCACAGGCAGATTCTAAAAATGGTATGCATCAGCTGCGAGTTGCATATTGTTCCTTTTTACATTCCCATAGAGTGAACACAGTATTTATTCCTCACAACAAACACGTCTCCATAACTTCGTGGCCGCTCGGCACATTAACACAGTGTCTGGGATGGAAATTCCTCCTTTCGTTGTGTGTTGATGTAAACAGAAGGTGCTTTCCGAGGGGAAAAAAAGAGACGTCTGTGCTGGCAGATGGCTCGCTGCTGGGGGTGGTGGTTAGCAGTGGTCGCGGGTGGCCAGATAACTGTCAGTCTCAGTGCACAGCCACGGTGACAGGCAGCATGTTCTGGAGCAGTTCCCGTGATGACTGCGAGTGAGACGGCTGAGAGCTGTCTGGTGCCACCCTCAGACTCATGCCATCAGCCTGAGCAGGGACGACTCTGAAGCCTCTGAGGGATGGCCGAATAGCTACAATGAACTGTCTCTTAAATGTTTCACTCAACACAATGTAGATAAAAGGGTTAATGCAGCTATTGGCGTAGCCCAGGCTGATGGCAATGTTATAGATGTACAGGAAAGCAAAGGTGGGCCGCTGTACTCCAAGGTGGGCCAACTGCAGGATATAATAGGGGGCCCAGCATAAGAAGAATGCCAGGCAAATGGCCACTGCCATACGGGTCACCTTTCTCGTACGCACCCGCAGGCTGCGCTGGGGCAGTGGAGCAACTGTAGCTGACATGTTTTGGAGAATCTTGAAAAAGACGCTGCAGATGACCACTAATGGGAGCGCAAAGCCCAGGAAGAACTGGTATAAGGTGAACCAGTACGTATCTGTGGCTGGGTTTGGAAGCAGGAGGGCACAGCCGACCGAGCCGTCCTTGAGACGCATGAGTCCCGTGTACATGCAGACTGGGGTGATGGAGACCAGAGAAAACACCCACACCAGTGCCACTGCTGCCCCTGCCACGAAGGGGGTTCGGATGTGTTTGAAGCGGATGGGGTGGACAGTGGCCAGGTAACGGTCCAGAGTCATTACAGTCAGGATGTACGTGCTGACTATCTGGCTGTTGGAATCAAGCGCTGTGATGACAGTGCACATGGTGCCACCAAAGCACCAGGAGCCATTGCCCACAAGCTGGTGAATGAGAAAAGGCATGCCGAGCAGGAAGAGGAGGTCTGCGATGGACAGGCTGAAGATAAATATGTCTGGGACTGATGGATGAGAGCAGAATTTGGTCTTCTTCACTATGGTGTAAATAAGAATGCAGTTTCCAATGATCCCAAAGAAACAAATAACTCCAAAGATGCTGGGCATGAGCACGTTGTTGTATGTGTCATGATCTGGTAGAAAGGACACAAACAGAATTTTCTCCATCAGTCATTTATCAGTCATTTATCGCACAGTTTTTTTTCCCCCCCTATAACTTTTCATTCTTTCTTTTCAAAGCCTCAATAACGACTTTATTGCATATGAATGAACAGCATAATATTTAAACTCAGGAGCTAAATCTGTGTGCATTTTTAATATTGTGTGAGAATAAGAAAAATGAAGCCTACCTTTGCCCAGATTGTCAGGTGGGCTGAGGTATGAAGAAGACAGATTCATATTGTAGTCCTCCATCCCAACCACTTGTTTTTGTCTTTGTCCTTGCAGTATATTAATATACTCTAATATAACTTATACATCAGTTTCCGACCAAATTAGAATCCACTGAGGACACAGAGGACAAATGAGCTTAAAAAATACATATTTTTAAAAAATACTAAGACAGAGGCTGAGAGCGGATGTTCAATGGCACGCGCGTGTTTACGCTGTCCAAGCAGGGCACGCGACAAATGAAACGCGCGAGCTCGCGTCATCTTTAAGTCCGATATTTGGCAACGCGGAGACGAAGTACTCTCCAACTCGGAGACGTTTAAACATTTCAACTTTGATTTCTAATTTTTCTACTTTTCTCACCGAGCAGCTGTCAGCCGTACTGTGAGTAATGCTGGAAGTCATGTTTAAGTGAATACCTAATGAACAGGAGCCTAAGCTGAGTCACGTTCAGAGAATGGCGAGCAGGGTGCTCAAGTTTCCTCACTTCATTTCTTTTAAAAAGAGTTAGCTGTTCGACCATATAGCCCCTTCCTTCACAATGCCATTATGGTGGGGTCATGGCAGCGGGGTTACATGATAGGTTATTGTCAATTAATTGCTCAACTAAATAACTAAATAGCGTCCGTGTTGTTTGCTGGGTTATATTTGTTAAAGATATACACCTGTCCATCGTTACATGATGTCTCAGCAGTACCGCATTCGTACCTGAGTATAAGCCTTTCTGGTGGGAACCCTCGCATGGTAAAGATAAGCCTGTAACAACCGTTTTAAACCCCCGCTAGGTGGCAGCATTGTCAAGGTTTTAATACCGCTGCTGCCACAGGCCGGGATTAAAAGCAGACGTGCAAAAAAGGAAAAGAATGACAGACGACCAAATATTGCAGCAATTAACCAAATAAAGCTTTCTGAGATGGCGCTCTGACACACTCATACTTTCTGGCAGAAGCCATTTGGATCCCTAAACCTATTTTTGAGAAGTTTGCAGTCATTTAGTGGTAGAATAGTCCAACTTTGTGGTGCCCACTTTAATCTAATGGTCTAATTTAGTTCTCCGTGACTAACATGGATTAATCTGTGTCCTTACTTTCCAGTTTTAGACTGAATCAGAAGGACACAAATGCATTTAAGAGAGAGATGTGTCACAGATGTGACTACTGATACTGTAACAACATATCGTGAAACATATACTAGTTAATAGTAATAGTTAGTAGCAGTTTGTAGGGTAATTATACATGTGGATGACAGATATGTGGCAGACTGCAGACAAGGGGAATGCACTAGTGGTGTGCCCATGGTGGGCATTTAGTTCACAGTAAACTGGTCTTTTATATAAACTGGACATTCGCCTTCACTTCCCTTCCTTTACAGATTTGCTTGTTAGGCCACTTGTCTTTTCAGATATGTTATACGACAGCCTGCACGGGGCTGAAAAATCTGGTTTTTCATGCAATGTGAGTGGCCTTACATGAGCTAGAGGATGACCAAGATACAAAGAGAGGGTCATGAAGGTGATTCACTTTCAGCTTTGGAGGAGGCTATGTTCCAGATAACAGATTAACGTGTATAAAACCAGTTCCTACTGACCAATCAGTTCTCTCTGAAAATGGCATAGCAATTCATACAAGAGCCCACAGATCAATGTGCAGATGGTCTCAAATTTCTAAGGGAAATTTAATAAGGGAATTCATACCTTGTTAAATTTTTCTCGCTGGCTGCAAGCTTTTTAAAGCCATTCCAATCCTAAATCAAAAGTATTGCATGCTTGTTGACCTTATATGTAGTCTATTTGCCACAGTTATGGATTGTGTAGGGGCGGGGGCATATTTGTTATTTACCTGATCTTGTGACCATTAAACACCACAGGGTTGCAGCTGCATGAATAAGGATAAAAGAATGAACAATATATTGTCCAACAGACATTATATTGATTATGATGAGTACTTCATTTACCCCATATTTGGGAAATTCTTCTGTTACAGCAGTGAAATAATGAATAATAATATTTATGACAGTGATAGTAATAATGATGGCTGGCAGATGCCTCTCTGCCAGCTATATTGTGTTACAGAGGGTGATAGCATGGGGTATGAGAGATTTCCTGTATCTGTCCTTGTGGCAGTGGAGCTGAATCAGTCTGTTAGAGAGCGTGGGGTGTTCAGAGAGTCTCTTTTGTTCTCAAAGATAATATATGTTGCAGATGAATCTCTGCCAGATGAAAATATTGTATCATGAAGTTGTTGCATGGGATATGAAATATTTGTTGCATCTCTCCTTAGGGTAGAAGAGCTAAATTAGTCAACCCTAACCATGTCAGAGAAAGTGCTCCACTGTCTGTCCAGTAAGTGGTGCAGAGAGTGGTCAGGATTGTCTGTGGTGGAAAACAGTTTGTTCAGTGACCTCCTCTCTACCACAAGTGTCCAGTTTGCAGCTAATCACATTGCCAGCCTTCCTAATCACTTTCTTCAGTCTGGTGTCACCAGCACCAATGCTGATCCCCCAGTAGACCACAGCAAAGTACTTTTGTGCTCACCACAACTGGGTGATAGAAAGCCTCCATCATTTTGCTGCATACACTGAAGGATCTGAGCTTCCTCAAGAAAGAGCCTGCATATCCCCTTCTTATATACATCCTCTGTGTTTTGTCTTCCAATTTGGCCTGTTGCCGTCATGGATGCCCAGGTACTTGTACTTTTCCGCCACATCAACATCCTGTACCAGAATAGGCACAGGTCACGTAGCTGTCCTCTTATTTCTGAAGTTGATCACCATCTGTCTGGTCTTATTACCACTTACCAGTCCACAAAATCATCCACTATAGTGCTCTATTCTCCTCCTCCCCGTCACTAATGCGTCCAACCACTGCAGAATCATCAGAGTACAGAGCATAGGTGGCATGACCCAGAGTTGTACTGAAAGTCTGTGTACAAAGTGACCAGGAATGGAGACAGCACAGCCCCCTGTAGACAGAGCCCTGCCTAATGTCACAAACTACAGCCTGTCTGTCAAACAGTCAGCCATTTTACGTGGTTTGGGCATCTGACTAGGATGCCTCCTGAGCGCCTCCTGGGTGAGGTGTTCCAGGCAGGTCCTACTGGGATGAGGCCCTGGGGCAGACCCAGGATGCACTGGAGAGATTATATCTCTCGACTGCCCTGTGAACACCTCAGAGTTCCCCCAGATAAGATGGAGGAGGATGTGGCTGGGGATGGATGGATGACTTGTGAATATGTTTACTGACATTTCCTGTAGCTTTTTCAGTTGCAGCGGCTGAGTAGGAGCTGTTAAGTCAGATCTGTTCAAGCCTTAATGATGGGATGGTAATGTTGATAATACTGACTCGCATAGTTGTCACTTTTAGCCAGATTTTCTTCCTAACTTTGGTTGCAGCTGCGATTCTTACAGCTCAGATTACACATTTTAATTCCTCTTTTTTTCTGTGTTATAGTTTGTTCTTCTTTTGAGAAGGTTGACAGGTTGGCTCTGTCCATGCTGTGCGATCACTGCCTCTGAGATGGTCTTTCAGAGTGCCACCTTCATGCCATCAGCTGGTGTAATTGCTGAGTTAAGTTTACTTAAGCCAGATAATGAAAAGATATGTTGGGTAACTGCACTCAGTGCTTCAGTCAAGTGGTACATATTGGTGATATCTCAAGCAAATAGAAAGTGAACAAGTTGGTATGATTGCTTCTAAAGAACTATGTCTCGGCAAAGAGTCATCTTTTTCATCATTAGAAGAGATTAGCAGGGAGGAGCTTGGGTTACACGGAGGCAGATCCTCCCATTTCTGTGGAAGGAAGCGGAAATGAGCGTCACAAACCCGATGCTAGTGGCTAGTTTTTAGGCTCCTAGGACGGGTGTAAGCGACACCACACGTACCTCGCTGGTTGCCCGTAGAGGAAGCAGGGAGTGGATAATTATACGACAGAGGTTTGTTGTTTCTTTTTTTTTTTTTTTTTAATACGGTGGCACCATCCAAACGGAATATCTCAAGTGGTGAGTTTTCCGTACGCGCTCTTTCGACACAAAAGTTGTGTACTGTTTTATTTCATGACGCTGTTCAGTTAAGTTCAGTAGCGTTAGCTGGGCTAGTGGTAGCAATAACAGCCTGCGCTATGAAAAAAAAAAGAAGCTGTTTTCTTCCCTTTCATATCTGCTAGCGAGAAACTAGCAAGTAGGCCTCGAGTGCTAACAGACAGCTCACGTTTATTTTGTATTGGCCTCGATATTTGAGTGCTGTCGACGTCAGTTTGTCGGGTGTGGACAATTTGAGGTTCGGGTTTGAGAACCTCACTGCATCGCAGTTATTGTTGTCCGACTGTTAGCCGGCGTGCTAGCTGTAGCCTTCTAGAACAGTGGGCGCAGTCTGTCGGCTGGAGCGGAATCGATCCACTCGAGCACCGACCGGGGGAGAAAAACTATAAAAACCCCGCTTTGGTGCTCTTAGTGCTGTTTTTAAGATGCCCAAATTTGACATTGTTTTAACAAAAATAAACGTATGAGATGGTTGTCCATTTATTTTTAAGGTTTAGTTAGTTTATCTGCTTCTGGACTTGAGCTTCCCTTTTTAATACTTAGTCTAATAGCAGCTGTGACAGCGCCGGGCCCTTTTGTTCTTTTGTTTTTATTAACATTTACTCTTAATGAGCTGTTTAGCGTCCGTGACTGTAACAGAAACAAAAGCTATTGTAGTAACATTTTAGGACATGCCGGGAACCTCAAAAAAAAAGTCCTGTATTGTCTGTCATTGGCTAACTAATGAGTTGTAGTTGTTTTTTTTTTTTGTTTTTGTTTTTTTTAAAGGAAGAAAAAAGATTTTCCGTGCGTTTGTTGCTCCTCTGTTGTAATTTTGTGGGCTGTCAGATTTAAAGGCCTTATTAGACGCACGGTTGTATTAGTGAAAGCGCATCAGGGCTGTACGGTAGCATATTAGCAGCAACTTAATTGGATAGCGTATCTTTATCTGTTTAACTAAGGAGCTGTGGGTTTAGCCAGCGTATCACTGTCATCTCTGCTTAAGTAACCACCGACTTATCTTTGATCGGGTCAGGTGGTTGGCTCTTGGAAATGGCACTCATTGTACTGAACTTTGTGTCCTTATCCTTTAATTTCTGATTGGAGTGGCAGCACCAAAGGATGTGCTATTTTCCCAAAGGTTTACCACTGGTAATGAAATTGTCTGCCATATTTTGGATGCTGTTCAGAGAGCAAACTGGATAAAGTGAAATCATATTTCCAGTGTGCATCTGAGTGAAACTGGACAATTTTAATCTATTTCTTGGATTAAAATTTGCCTTTCTATAGTTTAAATATTTCTCACCAAGCTATCCTCCTCCTGTGCAACTGCTGTTTCAATTAGTCTTGTTGAGTTTCATGTTTTATTTTTGTTTGCAGGTACCTTTCTGCATTCTTTATGTGAGGTCTAAATCCTAAGGGAACGGGTCATTGAGAGGAGGAGAGACGCAACGAAAAACATTTGATCACAGAAGCCTGGATAAGTGTTTTCATTTTTTTTTTTCTTCAGTCACTGAAACGGCTGCAGATAAGCAGTTTTACAGCACGCTACAAGGACCATGGAGGCCATTGCCAAATACGATTTCAAAGCTACTGCTGATGATGAGCTTAGTTTCAAGCGTGGAGATGTGCTCAAGGTAAGTGACAAATATTTGAACATTAGATGTTAAGATTTGTCTATTTTGCTCATAATTATGCAAACTTGGAAGGCATGTTCTTGCTCTAAAATGTGTGTGTGTGTGTGTGTGTGTGTGTGTGTGTATAATTTTTTTAAAACCTCCATTATTGGCACTATTGAGTACAAGTACTTTTAAAGCTGAATCTAAGCAGTAATGTGATAAAGAAAAAAAATCTAACACATTAGGTAGATTGGCCTATTGCTTAATATCCAGAGCACACCCCTAAGTCCTGTGATTGTACGCTTGATCATTACATTTGGTGACATAATGGCAAACTTTTATGTCTAAATGCTACTGCCAATTTTAAAATAGTGAAGTATTGTAAACAAACATTTATCAGTGTGACTTTCTAAAAGGCACGATAATTTAAAAGGTAAAGGCTATAAGTGTTTCCCTTTATGGACCATTTAAAAAGCTCTGTCTGAAACCCTGGGCTTGGTTGTATTGTCAAGCATGAGAAACCATTTTATGCTTTCTTGTTGCTATAAATATATTTGTCATAATGTAAACTTGAAAAGATAGCTTAGATAGAGAAAAGTACATACTGAAATCTTCCTTATACAAAGATTTTCTTTGACTCAGCTTTCTTTATTTTCAGTTTAACCTGTAGCTCAAAATTGCTTTTATGTGCAAGACTGCTTTGCTTACAGGTGGATGGAAATTAGTGGTGATAACACCTAACATGCATGATTTTGTATTTAACGATTAGGGTTTTTTATTTATTTATTTTTACTTTGCAGTCAGCTTTTGTGGATGAGTTGACTGTTCTGTCAGGGGAATGGCTGCTGTTTTCCCTGAAAAAGAGATTTGAGCAGAGAGTCTTGAAAAGACTTCTTATCTCAGCAGGAGGGGAGCCGAGAGGGAGAGAGAAGTCGGATTAGGAAACACTGAGCTAAATATAAATTCTATTAAATTTGCATATGAGACGAGGAATTACTGAACTTTTTCACTAATTTTAACTGCCAGCTGTCTTGTTGGAAAATCTCAAGCTTTTTACCAGATGGCGTTCCATCCATGAAATTAATAGGAAATGTCACTCTCTTTCCCCCCCTCCCTTCTTTTAATTGACATAATGAAACATTAAATACATCCATTAGTGACTGGAAAATTTAGATAAAAGTTAACATACTTCTGTGAAAACATCTTTTTTTTTTTTCTTTTTTTTTTTTTTGGCCACAGCAGCTTTATTTGTAGTAGAGAGAGACAGGAAATGGGGGAGAGATACGGGTAAATTGGTGTCAGGCCAGGACTCGAACCTGCGCTGCCCGTACCGCAACGTGGCATATGCATGTGGTTGCCGGCTTCACCACTGAGCCACCCGGGCACCCACTGGCTATTCATGTTCTTACTCTTTATATTTCACCCTTTTTAATGGCCATTGGGTAATATACTGTAAGTGCACAACTATAAAAGCTATGGAAATAAACACAATACAGTTTGTCTCAGAGAATGAATCTAAAATGTGGAAGGAAATCCAGGATGAATGTTGCCCCTAGCAGTGTCCACATTTCATCTGAATCGTTTATTGGCTGCTTTGCCTGTAGTTAACTTTTTTTTTTTTTCCTTTTTGAGATGGAATGAATCTGCATTATTTTTGACAGATACCATCCCCCTCACAATTTCTTTCATCTTCTTTATCCTGTTTTCCTCTTTGATTCCTCTCCTCAGTAGTTGTACATTAGTCTCAGGTTTAAATGTTTCCCCCCAGGAAGCTTGCAATAAATGATACTTTGTCATTCAGTGAATCACACTGGCACACACACATGGACTTGTGCTACATTTTATTTAATATCTTACTTGGTTTGTTAAGCTTTGAGCCGAGAATCTCAAAATACACAATCACTAAAATGAGATTAACTGGCACTGTCTCCAGAAATGTAAGCTTTAGAAGCTAACACTTACCATGCATCCTGTGGAGGAGCATGTCAGTGAGCATGCTTCTCTATTTCAGTGTGGATTGTGCTGAGTAAGCTCTTTGAAAGAAGTGTGACTAAATGTTACATGGTTGTTTGGAATGCTGTCCCCATTAATTTGCCCAGTTTTCATTTTGAAAGTATCTGATGCATGTGTAACCTGGCCTTCATTACAGGTGTTTTTTGGTGTTTGGCTAAAAGTTTTACTCAAATAGGCTAGCAGAATTTAGATTAAGTGTCATGGTGAGCTGACATACTTAGTTACTGACTCAAATCTGACAGAGCGCTACAACAGAACTGAAGAGTTGCAGAGAGAAACTGCACTGATTGCACTGCTGGGGCTCAACATGACCTCCCTGTCTTATTGTGTTATAGTGTGCAAGGGGGCATCTGGTTCTTCACACAGTGTTTGAACTTTTTTTTTTTTTTTTTTAAACTGGGACTCAGTTGCTCAGACTTTGCCTTCTTGCCAACTTGACCTCATCGCAGTCATATCTGTAGCAGGGTTAGAGCTTCTCATTATTGGGGGGATTTTTAGCGTTGGGTTGTTTCTGCGTTTTTGCCATCTTTATCTCTGCTGTAGTTTGAAAACAATTTTATCGTGCATCGTATCCCTTGTAGAGATTTTTTTTTTCTAAAGCTTCTGATGGGCAAGCCATGGCCCCTCCACTTCAAAGGGCGATTGGAGATTTGCCGCCTTCATCCAGACCATGTTGTTCTCTTCGCCTGGTCCTTGAAAGGTGGGATTTGAATGCTGCACGCTTTCCTCTGGATGTTATTGATGCCATTTGTAGTGTAAAAGCCTGTCGCAGCTAAGCGTTTTATAGGCTTTGTCTACTCATCCATGTTTACAGTGGTCCCTTGGGCTTGAGGACAGTCTGCAGCCCAAGCTAGCCTTTGTGACAAAGGTGGTTGTTGTCATACAAGTTTCTCACAGTAGATTGTTGCTGTCCATCCTCCTCTGTGTGGGCTCTGTGGGTGTTTGTAGACAACAGAATTCTGGTTGTCTGATCAGCTGAATGTTTTTCTAGGCCTGTCCTGATGAGGATAAGTCCCTGTACTGCCAGTGATTATCTCACTGAATTGTAGAAGCCATCATCTCTGGCTTCTAGGTGTAAGGGCTTCTGCCACTGAAGGCCACACCCCGGTCCATGTTTGGCCAAGTGTCAGTTCAGGATATTTGTGCAATACTCAGTGGGGTCACATTGGACACATTTTTGTGCTTTCATAGGCGAGATGTGGAGCAGCTGTCACTGGCTTGTGCACTGCTGAAATCCCGTTCATCAGCTCCAGCCCAGTCTAACAGAGGTCTAATGGTATGGTCTCGGCTTGTGACCTGGAATCACCATAGTCTGTTGTAGATAGTGGTGAACTGAATGTGTGCTTCTAGTAAGAAACAAGCTCATTCAGTACAAGAGTCCAGAATTTCATTTTAATTGTTGCATTTTAGAACCTGTGTAAATTAAGCAGGTAACTGTTACGTTTCCACTGCCGAGGTGCTGGTGCTTGTGCCAGTGCTGTCAGTTTCAATGAACCGGTGAACCCGAATAAGAACGAGCCTGCGTTTCCACTGTGCTTTGTGAGCTGATCCTTTTGCGTATGCGTGTGGGCGGTTCTTCATCTGGAAACGGAAGTCGAAGGGCACAAACGTGGCAGAACACGCTCCCTTTTCTTGTGCTGCAAACATATTTTACAGTCCAAACAAAACTACTGCAGCATCTGTGTGCGGCACCCGGTAAACACAGACAGTGATTACGAGCAAGACGACAAGTATGCACTTTGCATCCTTTTCTGTGATATGAACTGATACAAAGCAGCAAGTTCAGCCTTGGGGCCCAACCTAATTCAGGGGCGTGAAAATTGCATCGCTTTTCTTATGTAATACACACCATGCATTGAAATAGCGATAGAAAACTTTACGTTGAGATGGCAGAGTCACGCCCTTCTGCTGCTTGCATCATGCGTTCTTGGTTTCAGACCAGCTAGCTTGCGGTTCTGGAGTTGAACCCGTTTTTCGGCTGAGCACCGAGTGCGTTTGTGGTGGAAAAAACGCTGAACGGTTAGAACAATGGCACCGGCACCTGGTCAGTGGAAAAAGGTCCTGTGTGGCAGCTGTTGATAATTTTTGTCAATTTATCAGCGTTTGTTCATGATTGAGCCAATAATTATTCTTAGTTGCATGTCTTATTAGGATGTAACTTTGCTTAGTTTTTGTTTTGTACACGTGGTACAATGTTAAACTTGTAGGAACAGGATGACTTGCACATTTTTTTTGTCATTGCCTTTTAAGTTTAAGATAGTACTGAGTGTTGAATATCGGTGGTAGCTGACTAATCAGTCAGTTGTGTAAAAAATCTCCTGTTTTGCATTGGCTACAGTCACTTTGTGAAATGAAGCTACACAAGTTGGGGCTCACTCTCACTTTGCTCTTTGCTCTCAGCCTTGAATCAAACAGTTCGATTATATAAGTTTGTTTTTTTTGGTTTTTTTTAAACATTAATACCAAATTCCTGTCTTAATTGATAGCATTAATGTTAATGAAAGGACATAGTTAACAAAAAAAGCAGATCTAAACTGCTTAACAAGATGGTTTTTTCTTGTGTTTTTGGGGGGGGGGGGGTTTGGCGGGGTGGTTTTATTTTTTGGGGGGCCATTGTTTGTCTGAGATACTTTATGCGGGTATTTGCAAAATTACATATAAAAGCCTTTCTGAGGTGGACTGTGGTAGTTGGGGCTCCACTGCTTCCATCACCAGTGCTATCTGGCTGCTGATAGTAATACTAAGCAGCTCTGCTCTAAGGACAAAGGGTCCCTCTCATGAGAGAGCAGTTAAGGCTTTGCTTGTATATAGCATCCTTAACTTCTCACCATTTTCAGTATCACTCAGAGATGGTGTTCTCATGTTGGCATACACTGTGTTAGGCTTTTCAGCTATTTCCTTTGGACAGCACACATCGTGTTTTCATTCACAGCATCACTACCAGTAACCAAACACTGTAGCAGAGCAATTTTGTTAATGTTTACAATGTATTAATGAGAATTGATTTGAATTGATTTACAGAGGCTCCAGGCTAGCTGCGTTAGGTTCCTTTGCAATTTTGCATAGTCTTTTATTAAAAAAGTGTCTCATCTAAGAAAATGCTAACCCTAACACTTCTAACCACATATCTCAAAATAATCACCTTGTGGTGTATAAGCTATGGGTACAGCACTTTTATAATATACTTGGAGTAAAAATCAGTAGACTTGTACTGAATTCCCTGGTTGACTGAGTGTTACTGGTAGGTTCCAGTACTAGCTGCTAACATTAATACACCCCTACGTGATGGTGCTGCAGAGATAGTTTGCCTGTAGTTTCACATTGAGACCCTTTTTGTTGTTGTAGTTGTTGTTTTGAGATTTAAAAAACTCTATCTTCAAATAAAATCACTTGCATCTTAATTAAATTGGTTTTAAAATGTTTTCCAGCTTTATTCCAGGCATTGTTTAGCCCTGTGTTGGGAATTGTTGCACTGGTTTAAATGCCTCTTTAAATCTGCGTATTGTGTGCACAGCCAGTTTCAGTTGGTATGCTTCTAGTGAGCAATTGATTTTGCAGATCCTGTTGGCATTAGATTTACAGTTTGGTCATGATGTTTTGGCCAGATCACCCATACCATGTGCTGAATTTTTGTCAGTTGGCATAATGGCCAATTTTCAAATCAGGATTCAGTTGTTGTTTTTTGGAGGGTTTTTTTTTTTAGCTAGATGAAAATTATGATAAATGATGTCATATCATAGCCAAAAAAATGTAGGTATTAAGATTTGTGCATTGAGACTAATGCAACCAATCAAAGAGTTGGCGTGGTTTGATTTTGGTTAGCTTAGAAATCATTATTTTTCATCGGGCCAAGACTGGGTACACCATGGACAGGTCACCAGTCCATCGCATGGCCAACACACACACACATTCACACCTACGGGCAATTTAGAGTGACCAATCAACCTAACATGCATGTCTTTGGGCTGTGGGAGGAAACCGGAGTACCCGGAAGAAACCCACACAAGCACAGGGAGAACATGTGAACTCCACACAGAACAGCCCAGACCGGGAATCCAACCTGGATCATCTTGCTGTGAGTGAAGATGATCCTCGCCTAGGAATTAAATCTAATGCGGTAGGCTGCAAGGCTGGCGATGTCTGAATTTCTTCCCCTGGCGCAGTGTGTTCACTCATTTCCAGCTTTAGGTGTGTTGTTTAGGCAGCTATGCTAGCACACAGTATGGGCACTCTCAATGCACACGCGCAGCATCCTGCACTAAAGCATGAACTAGTGAACGCGTGTTCTGATTGTTGTTTTTTCCCAATCAGTAGCGTACTCGATAACGTCAGCTTGTGCACGGCAATTAAGATATTGTCATAGACAAAAAATATCACACACCCCTAGTACACACTGGCTATGTGTACTGGTCAGTGTGTGCTATTAAACTATTCCTGTTTGCATTCTTATTGCTGTTACAGTGACCCATTTATAAATATTCATCACTTTAATGGGAGCCTTATCTTGTCCACTGTCACAAAAATATTTAGGAGTCAGATTCCATGACTGCCAGCCAGCTAGCGAGCACTGTTACTCACATCTGGTTCCCTATCAGGCTTCCCTGTAATTTACACCAACATTTAGTTGTCTCATTTTCTAGTTAAGTAAGTTGAGAAACAGTGATGTAAGGCAGGGTCTACCCTTCCAGTCTTTCTTCACATCACATCTGTTGTGCAGCAGAAGGCTTACCTTTTTTGTAATAAAAGCTGTTTCCTTTTTAGTCATGAAAATTAAAGGCTTTTATAAAATGTCTTCTGTCAAAGTGAAGGATGTGTCCCTTTATTCTGCATATTGTTTGCACCTTATCAACAAATGGCAGATGGAGCTGTTGCAACAACCTTCCTGTTTTAGCTTAAGTCAGTTGTTGCAACTTCTCTTAATCTGACTGTAAAGACAGCTTTGCTTAGTGTTAAATTTGTTCCACAGAAATATGAATATCTGAAAACACCTAAGCATGTGTTTATGTATAAAATGGCTCACAGTACAAATGTGCAGTGTGCGGGCCCATGACAAATTTGCATAGTGCAGACTAGCTTAGTCTCACTGTGTGATTTCCCATCATGCATACACAAAAAAGGGGAAGGTGCCATATCTGACAGCTTACTGTATTTCCAGTGTCTTTGTGCCATTTTTAATTGTGACTTTGTGTCTCAGTTACAGATGTTGATGTGGGTTCCTTACTTTTTAACATTACAATTTCATGCATTTACTGCATTGTCACATTAAGATTATTAAAAAGTGAGGGGTACGTCAGGATTCTTCACTTTAAAGCTCTCTGTTAAATATATATAGGTGAATGTCAAATATGTGACCAGTTATGACTGTAGCTGTCCTGGATTATTTTAAACATGGTCTTTAGTTAGTTTTCTGTGTCAGAAATCACACCTAGAGGCAAAGCAGCATGCATGAGGAGGCTACAGTCAAGTCTGGTCATTGCCCTGAGCACTGTGCACTTGTTCTCATTTCTTCTGTAAATAAAGCTCACCCGCCCTACTAGCTTGTAGAATTAGCTCCTATTAAAAGATCCTTGAATCATGCTCACATAATATGCTCTAAAAACGTCTGCCTACCAATTGAAAACTTATTTAAACTGAATTCAAGTCATGCTACTCCATCAGCATCACATTTATAATCGGCATTAATGAAATTCTATGTCATAAAATTATTAATATACTCTGTGGTCATTAAGGCAAAATATCTGCCAACCGAAGAGAGTAATATTTTATTATGCTGAGAAGTCACATACCAAGTGTGCATTGAAAGACTTCTTGACATGTAGGGCTTATGATTTATGAGCTTCCTTTTGCAATATTAAAACTTTGTCAAGATAATTAATTAGCTCTGGCATGTGAGCCACAATTCTGCACACTGGCA
This sequence comes from Cichlasoma orientale, assembly GCA_034780415.1. Classification (NCBI taxonomy): domain Eukaryota; kingdom Metazoa; phylum Chordata; class Actinopteri; order Cichliformes; family Cichlidae; genus Cichlasoma; species Cichlasoma orientale. The sequence continues at coordinate 714,365 of JAVDPK010002402.1, read as the reverse complement.
AAAGGTGTACAGAACTCGCTGCATTTTCATTTACTTCCCTTATCAGGCCATGTTTCTGTTAGCCAAATGAAGATCCTCTCTAAATAATGCTTCAGCTGTTCTTTACTTCTGAGTTCTACATTTTGGCTGTATTTAGACTGCAGCATTTGACTTGGATATAATCAAGTGTTTGTTCCAGCTGACCGTGAATATGACTGTTAATAAGGTGGTTTTTCTTTCAAAGAATGTCACCTCCACCCGCTTGTCCTGCTTCCCAAAATCTATTTTGACTCCTACTGGACTTAGTCTGTGGTAGGAGTCATTTAGTCTGACCTATTAGCATGTCCGTGTATCTGTATGATTTGTTAATGGTAAAGCTTAGCTGTTTTCACATCCTGTTTGATGTATCTTCCAACCCCCAGCAGCTTCCTGTGTCTCCACAGCAAACTCCAGCAGCAGTCTGCACGTACTGCACTGTAACATTGACTTTACAAAGACAAGTACAGGCGTTGCCCTTTCTGACACCAATAGAACTTAGTGCTCACCATACTTGCTGTACAGCTGTTGTAAAAATCTTTGCCTTCACCAAGAACTTGCCTCTATTAATGCCTCTCTGTGATGCACCATTTTTCTTTTAGGAGTTACATAATTAAGGAAGATGGAGCTTTTACCCAGCTGCTTGATTACTTTCTCATGAAATCTCTGCTGCTCCCCTAATTATTGACACCCTTATCACATATTGGAGCGTAGGGAATTGATTTCCCTTTGTCCTTTTGACCACTGAATCCAAATCCCACTTTCATTTTCCTTCCCATACTCATTGGGTTCAGGTTAGCAGCGGTTGACTGTGGATTTCTTGGCTGTCTTCATAAAACAGCAGTGAATTTGATTATGTGCAGATTAAAGGTCAATAAATCCACGCTATTATTCTCATTGTACAGTTTTGATAGAAATCAGACTTTTACACTGCCAAAGGCCTTGTAGGATCTCTGTGGCGTCTCAGAGACTGCATGTGTTGAGATCACATTTATAGAGGGGCAGGCTATCTGATTAAGTGCTGAATCTCTGTAGAGAATGATTAGATGAATACAGTTCTGTTCTTCTTTCAATTTCAAATGGTGCAATTATAAGAGAAACTCTTGCTTTGCTTTGATGTATAGTTATAGCACATGTGGCCCCAATGAATGTAGGTATTAATCAATTAATGTCACTTTTAGGGACATTACACTAGCAGTGACCAGCAGACATGATGTATTTATAATGTAGTGTTGGACTGTCTGCAAAATAAATTGCCTATTGGTGGCATTAAAATTAAATTTGTGCAATGTAAATGTCTTTTAATCACAAGTGGACCACCATTCTAGATATTCTTTAAAGTGGCCAAAGTTTGGATGAACCCCACGCCCCATAAACCTGTTTCCAAAGAAAGTATAATGATGTGTAAAACATAAATAAGACCACATTTATTGTGAGTCCAACAAAGATGATGTATCCAAAATTTAAATTGGCAACATTCGACTGGAAAGTTGTGTAGTGCTTTAAAAAAAACTTGTATAAATTTGGGATAAAAAGAGGATCGCAGAGAGGTTGTGTATTGGGGAGGGGTTCACCACTCTTAAAGCCTGATCATTACTCAGCATCATCATCTGTGGTTTAAAGATTCAGAGCATTCATGGAAGTCTGTTAACAAGGGGACAAGGCTCAACCATTATTAAATGCTCCTGATCATTGGGAACTGGGAACGGCCATTTCCCTCTTGTGAACACTGCTACCAGCATACATTTGTTTGGTGCCAGTGGAAGAAGATGTGGAAATAATAGATGGGCAAATATTGCCTAAGCTTAGTAATGGAGGAAAGTGTGTTTGAACTAACCCTTTTCCTGCCTTGTTCCCTTGTCGTGGTTCAGAGTCAACATACAACGGAAGGTCTAAGCAGTTCATGTGCATTTGACCCAGCAACTGCCCACTTTGAGCTCATGGCTGCCCAAATGGCCAAGGTGTATTTAGGCTCTTATGTCTGCTGTTAACACTTCTTAACACTTGACACAGCTAGCATAAAATCTGCCCTCTTCAGTTGACACTTTCTTCCCTCTTTTTTGTGGCCCTTCTTGATCATAACTTGCTAGAGCAATAAATTGTCTGTGCCAAGGGCCCATCTGTACACCATATGCACCAGTTGCATTATCACAAGTAGTATTCAGCCACTTGACAGTAGTATTTGGGACTATGTAGATGTCCTCTATTCAGGCAACACATGACATTTGCATTGGGTGATTGGCAGCAGAAAGTAGGTTAGTGCATACTTTGTTTTTTGTTAGAGGACATGAGCATAAATTTCATACTCATTTGTATCTATAGATGATTTTGGTAAGTGTAATTTATTGCACAGTGATGCAGTGCAGAGGAGAAGCTGTCAGATGGGAAATGAAATTGTGATAAAACTGTTAAAGGTCAGACATTTCTTAAAGTAAACTTTGCTTAAAAATAAAATAACTGATCGTACAGGTGTTGGACACTTATATTGGTTTGTAACTGTTAACTCAAAGGTCCACTAGATAAAGACATGACCGTTTTGATCATGCTTACTGTATACAGGTGCTTCCTCTTAACTCTTCTATTTGCTAAAAGATATATGTGTATACCCCAAGGATGTGCGCATCATAGGCACACATTTGCAGTGCCTAATTCAGTAATTGGCAATGGCGAGCTGTGTGGCTCATTAAATCAGTCTTCCAAAGTAGGAACGAGGGCAGCTCAAGCCTCTTGCCTGATTACTGAGCTCACCGCCGCCACACAGGGAAAAACCTCCACCAAGATGTAAACGGTTAATGTAATTGACAGGTTTATTTTTCTCTGTATACCTTCAACCGTTTCAGTGGCGCAACTGGTGCAGGTTACATGTTGTCACAGATATTTTTGAAATGTACTTAAATGCAACTTCCAGTGAATTCAGAGTGTCACCAAATAATAACCAGTGCACTTTGCAGAGGAAAACATAGCTTGCCTGTTCTGAAAAAGAAATGGCCTCATTTTATGTGATTTTGCCCTTGAGGACTTTTCCTAAGCTCATCACAAGGAGTGTGATTCTTCAAAGTGCTCTCTCTCCCTCTGTCTCTCACTAGCTAGTTATTTGGCTCTTTTGGTCTCTTTTGTCACAGTTTTTTTCCTTGTTTCTCTCTCTCCTCCTGATCCTGCTCCTTTTTTTTTTTTTCTCCCTAGTCATCCCCTCTGAGTGTTGAGTCGGAGAGCTGTAATTAGGTCTCACTCCTTCTCATCTCCACATCACTCCCTGATGATGTGCCATAAAGATACTGACAGCTGTATTTAAACCAAAAGTTATAATTCCTTCTCTTTCTGCCTTTTTGAGTGTCCTCAGCTTTTGTTCCCACTGTGCATAACATAGGAGTTAAAAATAACCCCCCAAAAATTGATATGACCATGGTGACCTGTATTCACTGACGGAACAACAAAGGCTGATGGATTGTCAGGCCAGTACAGCTCACCTTGGCCTCAGACTACAACAAGCCCCATCTTGTTGCTTTGAGTGCAACAGTTATTAAATACACACAGTTGTCAAAACTGTCACATCTATTTACTGCACAATAGATTTTATGTTTTTAAGTTCCAGTCATTAGAAGGAAGCGTGCACTGAAAATTCAACCTGATATAAATAGCATTTTTATGTAAGAGCTTTCTTTTTCGAGGGAAGTATTATTGTTTATTTATGACAAGGTCCCCCCCCCAAATCTGAAGAATATCAAAAAGATAGTCTGTTCCAGATTTTCTCCATCAATTGCAGTTATATCCTGGAAGCCTTAATCCAGAGATAGGAAGGACTTTTGTTTCTGATTACCATTTACGCAATATGGGCATCTTTAATTTTCCATTTATTTTCCAAGTAAAACTAGTTTACATACTATGAAAACATGCTGTTGTTTTCATGTGCTGATTACACCTCATTTGCTAGTGTGAGCACTGAGGGCAGATCGGCCTTCAGTTTATTTCTGGTTGGACTTGTAATGTGAGTTTTTTTTTTTTTTTTTTAAGCAACTGTTTCTGCCCTGTAATTTCTGCTTTACATGTGGTAATGACCTTGAGCATTGTTTTCATTTAAAATGTTGTTTCAAGCTTCTGTTTATTTTATAATCTAATGTAATCTGTGTCTTTCTGCATTGGGGGCACACTCATTGCCTTCCTGGCTCTGGCTTGCCCTACTGCCTCCCTGCTGGGAGCAAAAGAGGTCAAGCTCGTTCTGAGCTTTTATTTATTTATTTTTTCACCCCCTTCGCGTCTCTAAATCTGCTGAGATTTTAATTCTGTCTCTCCATCAGTCTGGAGAAGCGCAGTCTTTTGAAAACTGATGTAGAGTATTTAAAATCATCACATTATTGCATCACCAGCCTTTTTGAAGACTTGATCTCAGAATCCTGTGTACTGTCTTTGATTCAGTACACAAGATCTGATGCCCTACCAGGATTTCCACTGCTGCCAGCATGTTACAGTATCAACCCTTCAGTTCCATTCTTACAGCACATTCCCGCAGTTGGATTTGAGACACGCACGCACGCACGCGCGCGCACACACACACACACACACACACACACACACCCACACACACACACACACACACACACAAATATGTTCAGGCTTCTAGTAGCACAATCACAGGCCTTCTGCTTTTCCTGGCATTTTCATCTTGGAGCCTCGACCACCTGATGCCACATTATTGTCTGCAAGACAGTTACATCAACCCTACATAAATGCTGACAAAGAAACCAGCTTGGTTTGTTCATGAAATGACAAACTATTACGATACTACTCATATTCTTTTGTCATATAAACTGAAGGCAGATTTCATGTTCCCCTGCAAATGGGTTGCTTTTTGACTTCTAAATGATGTTTCTGTTCCTTAAATTGTATTTAAGCTGAGCTTCAGAGTCTCTTCTTACCAGTGACTTACAGTGACTTGGCTCATTAAAATTGTATACTATTCTTGTAGCTGCTAATTTCTGTGGTCTGACTGGATAACCAAGCAATATTTGAAGTATGCCAAGGTTGCCCTGTGCCGTGCAGTCAGACAACAGAAGAGTCTCTATCAGGTCCATTAGAACCAATGGTAGATCCATTAGTCTTTGGCCTGTGAGGGTCAGATGAAGCTTTAGCATGTCTGTGTTTCTATCTGGCCCCCCTCTGACCTGCTGTACACTGAGATTAACCAGCAGTCCAAGGTAATCCCTGCTGCTGATTTATTGCAATGCTGTGTGGACTTTGCAGGCATGTGCTTTATTTAGCAACTTGGGTTTTTTTTCCTTCTTTTTTCCTGCTGCATCTGTTTGTATCCCAGTGTACCTCACTTTTATTGGGGAAATGTATAGTAATTTGGTTATGTGAAGAGGATGGATGGATGGTTATATGAACACCTTCCTTCTACTTGTGCCATGAGAATAAAGATAGCAGATCATGGATCTTCTATCTAAATTCTCACTTTTTTTTCTTTTTTTTTTCTTCTTTTTTTCTTTTTTTTTATACAAGGGCATTATGTAGCTTTTCTGATATAGGTAGCAGTAAAAGAAACTTGGGGATAATGTATTTGCAAGCATTAACTATACTCCATGTCAAACACCCAGTGGGTTAAAATGACAGCCTGCTGTCTATTATTAGATAGAGACAGCAACTTCTGGTTAGCTGTTTTCTCTCAGGACTTCATGCACATAAGAGGAAGCACTTGATGATTGTAAAACCTAATTTCTTAAACTTTTAATTGTTTAAGAGCCTTGTTGGCTGCTGTCAGTCTATCAACAGCAGCCATCAGTGAACATGGCGTTCACTGATGGCAGTGCCTGATGCATCCCATCAACTTTGCTGTCCTTGTATGAAACTGGAGCCACAATACATTTAATTTGTATTATTGAATTTGCCCAGATAGTGTGAAGAGCTGAAAGACTTTTAAACGATTATGTTTCATTTCTTTGTTTTATTTTTATTCTATTATAGTTTGTCAAAAGGGGAAATGATACTGCCAAGATTTTTTTTTTTTGTCACTGGCTGCAGCCCAGATTATTTTAAACACAGCCCCTACTTTTCAGTCAAAATACAACAGAAGAAATCCTGTTATGTTGCATCATTTTCTGTACATTAGCCTAAATACATGTGTTTTGTAAAGATGACTGGGCTGGGAAGATTAAGGGCATTGAAACTCAGCAACCATGTTTATGACTTGGATTTACTCACTGTATTTTTTTTTTGGGGGGGGGGGGGTTGTTTTGTTTTTTATTATAGAGACATGCTGAATTAACAGTTGTGGACTGACATGACATGTATAGTGTATTTTTGTGGGTGGAAGTGCTGTATTATTTTAAAGAGTGATGGAAAGAGATCGGGGAGGAGGGAGACTACAGCGGCAGCTGTGGAGGAGATAATCCCCTGCGTCTCAAATAGAAACTCGTACAACTATTGTGGCTCAATCAGATTATGAAGACAAAAAAATCTTCAGAGAGAGGGAGGGAATGTGTGTCATCCACAGAAATGCAATGGCACAATACTTGCTCAGCTTGGAACAGAGAAAAAGCTCAGTCAGACAGAATGCTGTGGTTGTCTCCTATGGTTTAAAAAAAACTGCCAACCTTGCAAATATTTTATTTCTGCTTTTCCTCATGGGCTGCCGTTCTTTCAGTTTTGAAAGCCAACCCAGAAGCATTCAAATAGAAACCAGTAATAAATAGTTTTTTGACCATGCTAGCGCTTGTCTTTAAACATTCACCATGGTAACTTTGTGGCTGGAGGTCCTATAATTTTACAAAGTTGAGCACATCTTCAGGTTAAGTTGGATGGTTTTACTTTCCTCTCTGAAAAGTTTTTTAAAATTCTCAAACAGGTTTGCTACAATTCAGCGACGTGCTGTGAAAGCATTGGAGATATTTTAAATTGTTTTACGATTTGAATGCATCTTTGTACTGTTACTGTTAACTGTACATAAGAACAGTTTCAAAGAGTTGATCAAGTAAAAATGTAAATTTATATACCCTTTTTTATAAAGTGTTTTTTGAATCTCCTGCCAAATCCATGGTGTCTCTTAATCATTTATGCTGTAAGCTAAAGCATGCGTCCCTCTGTGCTGTTAACTTTAGTCATAAACTGGGTAATTTAGGATTACTTGAGTTAAGAAGGTATAATGGCATGTTGTGCTGTCTGCCAGACGGTGCTGTCTGCCAGTTATAGAAAAGAGACACATGATTCATCAGTGACAGTAAATGTCTGCAGTAAATATATTTGTAACCTGCTCAAAATTTTGCATTTTGGCTGCAGTGATTCTAATGTTCCTCGCTGAAACACCTGGCTGAAAATGAAATGTAGAATGTAGTTTCCAGATTTTATTTTCATAGTTAGACATTCGGTCTCCTTTGCTGATATGAATCTACATGCAACAGTTAATCAAGTTGAGAGGTTTTTTTTGTTGTTGGTTTTTTTTGTTTTGTTTTGTTTTTTGGGGGGGTTTTTTCCCCCTTTTCCTTGAGGGACGTTAGAGTGCAGGGTCAGTTGAACAACACGGCTGGAGCTGCTTTGGTTTGAAGGGTGCTTCGGCAGAGTGGATGCTTGCCAACAAGTGGGCTTGAGCCTGGGTTATGAGGATGAATCATTGTCTTTCTTACTTCTTGGCAACTCTTCATCCTACAGTACTGTACAAGAGCACATTTTGTACTCCTACAGTATTTGTTGCTTTAATGTTTGTTTTTAAAATGTGTGAAGAAATTCAGTAGGTGCATTCCCATCAACTAAGATTACTTGCCACCTCTTCCTCATACCCATCACTGCTGAAACCACTTCATTGCACACGCTGTACGCTGAGACCGATTCCTTGGTTGAGCTTTACTTCAGTGTAAATGGATCGGGCAAGTCAGTCACTCGCACCATCACATGTTGCTCATGACTGTGCGCCCAGGGCGCTGGTTCTTGTCTCAAAATGAGCTGCCCTGTGAGTCAGTGGTTTGCGCAACAGCACGTGCAGAACTTAATGTAATCAAACACATTGTCTAATGAATGTACAGTATAGAGTGTGTGTGTGTGTGTGTGTGTGTGTGTGTATTGTTCAGAGAAGGTAAGTTCACTGTATCTCAAAGACGTGGTTAGTGATCAGTTTTTACAGTACGCATGTTTGGTGTATTGGACATTTCATGAAATCTTCTCTTACTGACAGCAGTTCAGTTGATTGAGCATGGTGAGTGTGGCCTGGCTGTTGCTGATAATTGTTTCATCTCTGCATTTTAGTCAGCCAGTGTTGGTCTACAGATTATTCAATCGGTCCAGTACTTTAGGCCAGGCAATAATATCTCATCAATTATTTAGACAAAAAGGAATTTTTGTACATTTGAGACATTTGTGCTCCCCAGATCTGCTCTACTGATTTTTAGGGACTCCACCCTACTCTTCCTCAGTGCTATCGCACATTTTTTTGATGCTGGTGAAATTTTCCCAACCACTGGATGGGCTGATAAATTGCTATAGGATATAGTCTGACATTTAATGATCTGCTGATTTATTTTTTTCCCTGTAGACTTATGATGAGCTCAAGTATTTTTATTAAAAGCTATGAAATATGCAGCCTATTGTCAGCTTGCATACTGTTTTTGTCTTCTTATGCTCCACTAGCAGTAACTATTCAGTTCTGTGTTTGCAGAGAACTAAACGATGCCACAAAGTATTAGTCTGGGTAGTCTCCCTTTGTAAGGGCTGCTTCTTAAGTAAGTGTGTGTGTATGGGTGGAGCCTCTGGGCTGGATGTACCCATTGACTTGTGGCTGACTGTGCTACATTCACTAGGGAAAACACAGTCACTCTTTCTGATACTTCCAGTTTCTGTGGACTACAGTTTTCCCAGTATCCACTTTTACACATGCACATATGGACACATCTACCTTCCCACTCTTCATTGCATCCCCACACACACATTCCCCCTACAAGGCCGCTCCCTCATTGAGTAATGCTGGTCTTGTGCAGGGCTAGCAGCTGGGGAGTTGAGGGACAGCTGGCATTCTGCAGGCAAATAGATCCACATCACTCACTGCGCCAACTGGACAGCTGTCTGGGGGTGGGCAAAGGGTAAATTATGAATTTAAGTGGAGAGGAAATGGGGAGGGGGGGCAAAGTGGGGAAAATATGATTTAGATATGAGAGGACACACTGATGTGTGAAGAATAGGCATCAACCATGTTTTGTTCAGATACCTCCTTTTGTTTGAGAAGATGATGAAGGTGATGCTGCATTAGGAATTATGCGCATACCTTATGCAGAGGAGGTTTGACCAAAAATGGTGAAAAGAAATGGCTTTTAGCAGACTTGAGTCGCTCAGAACAGAGTCATCCTTCAACTCAGGTTTCTGACTGGATGACAAAGTGGAGATTAATGCTAGCACTTCTTTGCTTAAAAGCTTCTTAAAGAATCAAACAAATGACAGTTTGGTTGTGTAACATGTGTCATACACTTATTTCATTTCGGACTTCATACCCTGCTGGTCTGTGGTGGGCATAAGTCGTTATTAGATAGGATTTGACTGTGTTTTCATTCACATAAAAGCTGTGTGACTCTAAGCTAGAGCTTAGTTTTCCTTTGAAAGTTTTACATGTCTAGATGTTGCGTAAACATGGTAAAGATGTTATATAATGCATAATCACCTTTAAGGAAGGAGCTAGTGCAGAGCTGCACCTCATACGTTTGAAGCTCAATTATCAGCATATAATGCTTTTCACAAGCATATGTAGAGCGAGCTCACGTGGACCGGGTCTTGATTACTGTCTAGCCAAATATACTGTAGTGAATCACTGTAAAGGAGATTTAGCAGGGGTGTACCAAAATTCTGGGCAGATAACGGTGTTTATTTTTTCCCCCCTTTGTGCCAGAGAAATAAAGAATTATTTTTCCAAGTTTCTCAGCTCTTCATCCCACTGTTGAACATTTAACAAAAGCAGAATTATGTAACACACCAGATAAATATTGGCCACTGATATCTCTGAATGCCATATGTCATTCTGATGTATGCCAGTCTGTCAACAAGCCAGTTTGGACCAGTGCCAGTATTCAGCTGATGTATTGGTGCATCCCTAAGATTTGGGCTTCCTTTGCATTGCTTATTTACAGCTCCCTTCTCTGAGAGTAATCTTAGTTCCTGCCTGCCGTTGTTCATAATGGGACCAAATTTGAGTGTGACAATCTCAGAGTAACACGCACTACTGAGAACGGAGTAAAAACACCGTTAGGCAGTGTAACACGGGGGGGTTGTTCAGCAACATACTGTAGCGTGCTCATCGCCCACACACTGTAATTGTGGAGAATCCTGCCCACAGAAATCAGGGTTCCCATGAACATATGTAAATGCCACACTAACGCTTGCTGTGCAATTGTCAGGATGCTGCCATTGATATTTTTCTGAAGTAGCTTGTCAAAATGAGGAGGTTTCTTGTCTTTGCAGATAGATTTCATTAGTTGTGTTCCTAATATTTGTGAAACACTAACAACTCCCCCTTAACTACTAGAGGAAGCTGTGTCTTATCTGAGTGCCTATAGAGCATGTCAGGATGGGAATGATGCAGTCATTATACTCTCAGCACTGAATCAAAGACTAAAAATAAATGAGACTTATGGAAAGTAATTGGCTAATAATGATGCAGTGAGTGACATGACATTCAGCTGAAGGATATTTTTAAATTTCAGCTGAAGGGGGAAGAATCCAATTTTTTTTCTTTTCTCTCTCTTTACTCTCTCTTGCATGACCTCCCTCATACAGAGTCAGAGTGGTACATTAACTCTGACACACATGGTTGAACCACAAGCCCAGCACACCTGCACTGCGGCTCTTTTGTCAGACTTGAATGCCCTCACAGCTGCCGTGTGTCTCTCTGTCATTACTAGCTTCATAATTTCTATAGCTCTAAAGTTCAGGGCACATTAATTGTTCTGTAGCTAACTAGTATCTGTTTTTGAAGTCATGCTTATTTTAAATTACAGTAATGTTTACCAAGAGCTTCTCTAGGATACAGTAATTCACTTTTTAACATCACAGGAAATTAAGCCAGTTGCCATAAAGTTCAATTTAAAAATTTGCTTTCCTGTTGGCTGACCTTTTTAATGTGGCACAAACTTGAATGACCTTTCTCTGTTTCTGTTATTTTCCAGGTATTAAATGAAGAGTGTGATCAAAACTGGTACAAGGCAGAGCAGGATGGACGAGAAGGCTTCATTCCCAAGAATTACATACAGATGAAACCCCATCCGTAAGTATCGTCAGTTATGTATCTGTTAAAATGTGGCTTTAGTGTCAGTTTTATTTACCCTCTATTTGTAGCAAATTGTTGAATTGGACATATTAACTGTTGGTTTATAAGAGTGATTAGGAGAGCTTATCGGTCAGCCCTACACAACCTGAGAAGAGTTGGTCGTATGCAGTGCTGTATGTGGCTCACTGTGCAAAACCCTTTGAGATCACTACTGGCTGGATCCTCAAGAGGACAATTACCTCTGGACCTGTGCTTAGTGCCAAATTAGCTCTCTTTATTAATGCGCTTGAGGCCTCTTACATTTAATTGAATATTGACCTCCTGCATCATTGCTATCAGATGTGCCTTTCAAGGGAGATCTTATTGATTGGGCTTTTCTTTATTGGTTATTCAGCTAGATTATTGAGAAGGTTCTCAATAGTCTGGTAGCTTTTACACAAAGTTGGGTTTGATGACCAGGTTGTGCTTTTACTGTAAATTTTACAAATGCAGTAGTGAAGTAAAAAAACAGCTGTGATATGGAGGTTTCTCATTGTTTTGACAATAAAGCGCCAAAGCACCAGGCACCCCCACACTCCAATAGAAATGCACACACAGCTGTGCTGTATAGCAATTCACAGAAGAGCTTGAATCAGCTCCAAGTCAGAGCTTTTCTGTTTCTCTGTCCAGTGGTAATGATGTTTCATGGTTTAGGCTCACAGTTGTGTAATAATGGTTGAGATAATTCCCTCTCACAGAGGTGGACACGTGCGTATGTTGCTGATGGTAATGCCAGTCATTCTCCTAATTCCTTGGCTCCAGTAATTGCTCTGCTATTACTTTTATCAAACACGGAAAAGGACTCTATGCACAGGCTTGCTGTCCTGCCAAGCCCAGATACAAAGCAGATTAAGAGTTGGCCATTTCATTATTGATTTTTCACCTATGTGTAAAGGAGCCAAGATTTCATCTTTTGGCTGACTATACTTTTTAATTATTTACACAAGTAAAAAGCCTTCACTTGCTTTGTCTTCTATTTTTCTCTTCCTCTCTCTGGTCATCTTTATAAATCTCACACATTGAGATATATTAAGTTGTTTTCACACATGCACTGCAGCCCTGAATCTTTCTCAGACTGCAAAGCTGTATGTAAAAAGGCAAATCTCCCACTCATTCAAACTGGACAGTAAACGGACTCAACTCTGCCAGCTCTTCAGTACAGGATCTGTGTAATGTCCATGTGGGGAGTGATATAGTAATAACAAATTTACACACAGCGGTCAATAAGTGCTCTACCAAGTAACTAAGCAGTATTTCCACTAGTAAACAGGTTTGACCTTTTTCCTGCTAACTTCTATATGAGAACAGACTACTGCAAATAACATCCCAGCATAATTCTGCCAACATTGTCCGGTGTCCAGGTGTGAAAAGATTAGTTTGTAAGTTATAAAACTTCTCAAGCTCAGATTGAATCACGTATTCCCAGGCCAAGGTGAGAGTTAAGTTGGAAATGTTTTCAGTGCTTTTTTTATTTTTTTAAACCAAGATTATGCAAAATCTACCAGTCCTCGTAATCATAACCAGAACCCTTTTAATTTTAATGTGGATCCATATCACTTTCTTGGAGATGGGACTGACTACCTGGCTTATGTAACTTTTCCATATGTCAGGTGTGTGTTCAGAAAGCATTGCTTCTGGATTAATACGCGCAAGAGTCAAGTCAGGTTGCGTAATATTACTGTAAAAGGTTATCAGATAAAGTTTTAAAAGGGAATTACGATAATACTGATTTATAAATGACTCCTAACCATGCGTGTTAATGCTTAATAGAAGCTTGCAGAAACATGTTTGTAGTCATCTCTTAAAAAGGAGGGACTTATGTTGCAGATTTCCACAGAAATGGTTTATAATGACTCAGACTCCCTGTTTATGGCAAAAAAAAAGTAGTAAAAGTTGCACATTTGTTTTTGTTTATTTTATTTAAAAAATGTGGCTGTACTGTGTAAATTATAGGTCATATATAGTTCTCTGTATAACTAAGCTCAATGACTGCCACCTCTGGGAGAGCTTGGTTCATTTGTGGTTGACTCTGAAGTTCACGCCTGTCAGCCAGCAGGAAGTGTGGTGTTTTGTGGCTCCAGTATCCTCCCTCGCTCATCGGTCATGTCACACTTAGCCCCGTCTGCTTGCTCCTCCAGGTGGTTCTTTGGGAAGATTCCCCGTGCCAAAGCAGAGGAGATGCTAAACAAACAGAGGCATGATGGAGCTTTCCTCATCAGAGAGAGCGAGAGCGCACCGGGGGACTTCTCTCTGTCTGTGAAGTGAGTCTCATACAGGAACAACTTGTCACACTTGGTTATCTACAAATAGTTATTTATCATAATATCAGCATACAGTTTCCTCGCATCTGATCAGTTTCCATATTTGGCATGTTTGAGTCATCAACAAAGCCACTTCCCTATTCTGGTGTTAGTATTCTTGATGCCCTCTAGTGGTCAGTGTTTGTCATGTTGGACAGGAGCCCTTAAAGTACTTAACTTTATGACTGATGTGTATATACACACACACACGCAGAGCTCATTTTCTCTTATCTGTCTTTGTTCATTCTGTCCTTCTGGAAAGAACTGCAGGGTAAATGTAAAGTTGATGCCAAGATATGGATCTTAATTACTGTCTGGACTGTTCTGATTCCAGTTAGTTGCTTAGTAATGAATGCCAATCTGTTACTAGCATGTTGATTGATTTGACTAATGCCAAGTTGTCAGACATCCCTATTTGATAAGTGATGGGTTGTGTGCCACTGTATTTAAATATTTGCAGTGCCTTCAGGGCAGCCCGGTAACTCTGTCAGAAGTTGTTCCTTTTTAGCCTCAAATATTGCTGACTGACCCCTCTGTGACATTCTCCAGGTTTGGAAATGATGTCCAGCACTTCAAGGTTCTTCGTGATGGAGCTGGAAAGTATTTCCTATGGGTGGTGAAGTTTAACTCCCTCAATGATTTGGTGGAATACCACCGCTTGAACTCAGTGTCCCGCAATCAGCAGATCTTTCTGCGAGATATAGAGCAGGTCCCTCAGGTAAGAAATGATGCAGTGTGTGAAACAAGCTGTGGGCTTTAGGTTGGGGGTTTTTTTTGTTGTTGTTTTTCCCCTCCCCCCAATACTTAAACCACAATAACATAAGGTAGAGAAAATGGAGGTCCAGCGTTTTTGATCAACTTTATAGACACGGACATGCTTTTAGCAACTTACTGTTCAGATTTAACAAAACTATACAAACTGTGCACAACCATGAAGACCAGTATGTAGTCGTGCATATTTGTAAATTTTCATTTTCACTTCTACTTCAAGCAGTACACATTTGTGATTGTATTGTTATTCCATCGAGTGTAGGTAGTTGCTTTGGTTTCAGATGATTAAACGGTATATATGAGTAAAACTGAAACGTTATGTAGAAGCAGAATGGAAAAATGTCCCTCAAATTTGTGTGTGTGTTTTATTCTAAGCGAGGTCATAACTCCTAGTATGAGTAGATGTTTTTTGCTGGTGTCATTTGCAGACAATATATAAAATGAGCAATTCCAAGCTAATATGCGAGTATTTAAAAACTGAAGGTCACAGCCAGACTTCAGATATAAGTGATAGCTTCTCTGAGAACCTTGCAGCTGTGTTTGGATGCTTGGCTGAATCTTGATGTCAGATGAACCAGCAGTAGTGGTTTTACAGTTGCGTTAGATGCGGTAAGCTGCAGACTGCATGACTGAAGGACAAGTTGCAGGGTTAGTTGCAGAGAGGGCAAGTTA
This sequence comes from Cichlasoma orientale, assembly GCA_034780415.1. NCBI lineage: Eukaryota > Metazoa > Chordata > Actinopteri > Cichliformes > Cichlidae > Cichlasoma > Cichlasoma orientale. Next base: position 699,338 of record JAVDPK010002402.1, on the reverse strand, counting down.
CAGAGAGGAAACGTGACTCAAACTAAACAGATGAAGAGAAGCTGCAGGTAAACCAGAGGAAGAGAGAGACTGGTAGTTAAGTGTATCTGTGGTTGTCTGAGGCAGGTAGTGGGAGAGGATAGAGTGAGGTAGCAAGTGTACATGAGCAAAAGCTGTAGACTACCTCCCCCGGAAAGATGTTTCATAATATCACAAAGCAGATCTCAAGGTTGGTGTGAAACGAGTGAAACTGTAGATTTTTGAAATTCCACGGAATCGACATATCAACATAGTCGTGCACATCGTCCCTTATTCTGGTGTTAGACTGCAGGGCATTCAGAACATGCACGCACCACAAAGTGTCTTATTTATACTCAGTAGTCGGTGTGGGTATTTCAGAGGTTGCGTCACGTCTCAGAATTTTTCCTCAGTTTCATTTCCGTCCTTGTTGCTGCATTTTGCTGACCTTGCAACGTCTTTCGATTCCACAGAATCCCACATACGTGCAGGCGCTCTTTGACTTCGACCCCCAGGAGGAAGGAGAGTTGGGTTTCCGACGTGGCGACTTCATTCAGGTCCTGGATAACTCTGACCCCAACTGGTGGAAAGGAGGCTGCCACGGCCAAACGGGCATGTTCCCTCGCAACTACGTCACGCCTGTCAATCAGAACATGTAAACAGTCAGACCATGTAAACAACAACCACAACAGCAACCATTACCACCACCACCACCATCATCATCATCGTTTTTGATCTCATCAGTCCCACATCCAACCCCACCCTCCCTAAACCAACCCCTTCCCACCTCTCTTGGCCATCCCACAATAACGGGAGCAAAGAGAACGCAAACAACTGAAAGACAGAATCAAAACAGGAGTAGCGCTGTCATGGGCGTCGCTATGTGGGCGGCAGCTGAGCAAAATCAACTTTTATATGTGCTGAGAAGGTTCACCTCCCCAGTGAATGCCTCAGTGAGGATTGAACTGTCTTTGAGGGAAATCTAGGTGCAGCATACATTAGCGTCCTGCTTCAACCGTGAAGATAACCAAATGATTCAACCGCTCCCACAGCTGCTTCTGTCTTCTCCTTAACTTTGTAACAATCTGCCTTTCTTTTGTTATGCTTTCTTTGCCGCTTTTTGTTTTAATCAGCTGAATGAAGAGCCTACTGATGAATCCTAACTCTGTTTTAAGGAAAAAAAATAAATAAAAATGTATATTAAAAAAAGAAGAAACTGTTTTAGAAATGTACAAAAAGAAGAGGAAAAAAATTATTCCATCAACAATACAGCAAGTTTCCATGTTTAAGATCATTGGCATGTGAGAATTGTACATCAGCCTCAGGCTGCATAAATGAATCAAGTATAGAGAGAAGTCATTTTTTAAGAATATATATTATATATTTGTATGTGTTTATCTGTTTTTACCTCTCATCACAAATTGTTTTTTTTTTTTTCCATTTGTAAATTATGTTCAATCTTCTGTTAGTCTGAAAAAGACCTAGTAGCTCTAGAATGTGATGAATTGTCAATTTCTTTTCTTTTAAAGTTATCTGAGGGCTCTCAGATTAAAAAAAACAAACCAACCACATGACATTTAAAGGACCATAAGTTCCATTTGAAACTGCTCTTGTCTGTAATGCAGAGAAAGTCAAGTTGGTTCTCTGAAGAAGTCCTATCAGGAAGCTAATGTTGACCAGCAAAGCAGAGCCACAAAAGCTGCATCACAGAGCCCTGTATAAAGGTCAGTCACCTTTCCGAAAGCCAATATATTTATTGCAGCCATTTTACCAGGGCAGTGAATGTAGCTGACTGAGTCTAAAGACAAACATGAGGGAAGCAAGGTCGGAGAACTGAACTTCACAACCACGCAAGGGATTTTAAGACTTGTAGAGTGGGGGGGGGGGGAATTAATGTTAATATTCATTTGTGAAGAGACTGGAGATTGAGAATATGTAGAGGCAGTTGGCATATTCAAACGCATTTGTTTCATGCATGCATACGCAGACACTCTCCTCCTTGTAATACATGCACGTAGCGTAGAGGCTGAGTTTGGATAATCACATTGTGTAATCACCAGTGTAGATCTGCAGCTGGCACAGATCAACAGTTCAGAAAACTGAGATTGTCTTTTATGCTTCAAGTTGAGAGATCATCTGTAAATGATGTAAA
>JAVDPK010002402.1:686043-697089 GCA_034780415.1 Cichlasoma orientale | reverse complement strand
GCATCAAGTTGAGCTATCATCTGTAAATGATGTAAAAGATTTTTTTTTTTTTTTTTTATTATTATTCAAGGTTGTGCTGCAGTAAGCACTGTGTCATTTTAATTTCACGTCTGGTCCAGTGTGTGTTTGTTTACCGTGTTTGTATTATTGGTTTCTGTTTTCTTGTTCTCTGGATAGTGCCTTTCTCTCTGGTGTTTCAGTGTCTCCGACCTGCTATTTTGAACCCCTCCCACCCCCCACCCCGACCTCAACCTCCCTTTTCGGGGCCTGCCAGTCCTGCAGCGAGACAGTGTACATAACCCAAGATGTCCCATCCAACAACACCCTCCTGCTCTTCTCCCCCCACATCAACCCACCTTCACCTTTCCCCTCACAAACATGGAACTCTTCTTATTTAAGTGTCTCTGCTTGTCTTACCTAATCATATTGTTTTGGTTTTGCCCTCCTTTTTTTTTTTTTTCTTTTTTTTTTTATTTGCATTTTGTTTTGTTTTTTGTTTTCAATTAATAAAATGCAATTATTAAAAAATGCACTTTTTCTGGTCTGATTTTCTGTATTTGAAATGCCACCGAGACATGAATGTTGTTGCTTCAGAAATTCACAAACAAGTATAGAAGGCTTTATTTTGCTGTTCAGTCATTGTCGGACTGTTTCAGCATGCTAGCACATAAGTTTGCCATTAAAGCACACCTACTGTGTCTGTCATGTGCAGGGTGGTACAGTGCTTGTGGCCTGTGATGCTGAGGTTTGTGTACGTAATCCCTGAGAGCCGCAAACTTAGGTTTTCTATCATGTTAAAGGCTGTGTGCGGAGAACAGAAGCCCCACACACCTGTTCAAACCTGATTATGAGGGGCAGCCAATCAGAGGACAGATGGCTTAAAAGGGAGGAGCTGAAATGGTTTGTTTCAGACTGGATGAAAGGCGGCTCCAGCAATCCCAGTACAAGCAAAGGAAGGACTGTTTTTTAACAGTTAATCATGCAAGGCTACTTTAATAGTCTGAAACTAAAAATACTGAACTGGAAATAAGTATTCCAGCTCACCTTGATGCCTTTCTGGCAGAAAGTTTTCCTTTTTTTGGTGTATTCAGGTGAATTTAGGCATCAGAACTTCTCAGTGTTAGGAAAGGCCCACAGTTTCTGCAGCTTCACATCTTGCAGCGCCTCTGGCAGAAAAACTTTGCATTCGTAGTTCCTCCCTGTGCAGTCGCATGAGCATGCATCAAAAATAAAAATAGAAAATGGCAACAGTGCTGCAGGAACTCAAGCATTTCCTGAATTGAATGTCAGGGCCACATTTTTTTTTTCCCCCCCGTATATTTGTTTGAAGACATAAGACATCTAAACAAATAATCGTGTGTGCTCGGTTACCAAGTTTGTTAAGGAGACTGATGTTTAAGTGGAGCAGCAGCTTTGCTTACCACAGAGAAGTAGTACTTTAGAGAACTGAAGTGTATGAGGTGGTTAATTAGCATACCCACATGATACTGATATCAGTCTGCTCATTTAAATAAGTTATTTTAAAAGGGAACCGTCTATCAAATTTAGCATCTGGTAAATTCTGTGAATTGTTGCTGGTTGAAACCTGTGGTGTCAAGCATTTAGCAGAAGGCAGGTGGTCACAGCACTAAGTGTATATCTGCACTTTCAACCTTTTGACCTTTTGCTGGGTGACCGGCGGCAGACACCGAAATATGTAACAAGAATCTTTTTTTTTTTTTTAACCAGACTGTATATAAAAGATGGAGACGGCGTCCGAGTCTTAAAAGTGAAGCCAGTGCAGACGTGCCTTAAAGGTGCATTTTTCTAATGGGAAAATCAGTGAGAGAACAACCGTATTTTTCACTTTATTTATGACCTGTAAACACTTTCCTAATCAATTTGTAGTCTTACTGAATGATTATTTTATAAAGTTCAGTCCCAAAAATAAAGCTGGGTATGTTTTAGGGCGTGCAAGCATGCATTGTTCTGGGTGTATCAGCACAACAAACCCTCACGGTTCATGTTCAGTTTAACGGTTTTTATATACAGTCTATGCTTTTTACCATAAAAAGTGGCCACTTTGACCAGAAGTAGTAAATACAGGATAAAAGCACATGACTTTTTTTGGTATTTTAGGTGGCCCTGCATCCCTGCAGGTTGTAACCCGCCTCTCACCATATGACAAGTGGGCTGGCTGCAACCCTGAACTGGATAAATGGAAAAGGACGGATGGATGGTGTTTTATGTTCTTTAGCTCTTCTTTTAAAGTTTTATTTCTCTGTAAAGTGTTGGTCTGTGATGTGCTAAAGTTTGACACAAAAGTAGCAAGAATAGCGAACAGACCTAAGACTGTATATAAAAGACGGCTGTAGCTTGTGGGTCTAAAAGACGAAGCGATTGCAGAAATGCCTTAACCTTGCTAAGGACCAGCAGGGAGCAACTCCTCTGGCTGTGTACAAGTTGAGAAAACGGTCTTCGGCTCACTTGATCTACAGTACTGTGCAAAAGTCTTGAGCCCTCAGATTCCAGCTTAACAAATAAAAAAAAATAAAGCATTCCTCTGAAAATAGTCGGGTACAAGGACCAGACTGAAAATGGATAAAAAAGCAGCCAATGTCCAAAGAAGAACTTTGAAAGACCTTCACAAAGCCTGGAGCACTTCTGCTCAAGAACACTTTAAAAAGTAGAAGAAAGTGTGACTCCCTGGGAGCAAAATATAAAATAAGATTACAGAAATGCATGATGACCTCAGTAAGCATTTTACTGAGGAGTTTATGAGAGTCTCAATCACTAGTTTATAGTCTTACTAAATACAACATGATTACATATTTTTATATCATGATTCCATATAGAGTTAAATAACTGATATAGCAGGTAAAAAAAAACACAACTGCTGGTTAAACTCCATCTTTAATATACAGTCTTTGGACCAGACCCCACACATAGCATTATACAGGATAGGGTCATTTAGAAGTTCACGCTTTCATCTGTAAGAGAGAAATGTGTTATTCTTACAAATATGACACAGTGTAGTTTGAACATCATTGACCCCCCCCCCCACACACACACACACACACACACACTCTACATTCACAGCAAGTGGTTTCTCTGCATGTCACTGCAGTATGATAATGAGCTTGCAGACCTGAAACTAACTTGCTAGGAGGCGCAGATCACAGTGAGTGTCAGGCCAACTTTGATTTTTAGCAGACTGTGCTGTAGCTCGTTAACACTCGCTGAAAGCACAGATTGTTTTATCATCTGTGGATGGGTGTTAAGAGTTTATGAGAACCTATGGGGGGGAAGAAGTTATTCTGAGAGCTGCAATCATAAGGACTGGTTTGGAGAAGAAATCAGATGTCATAATTAATGAACAGAATTCATTTTCACAGTTTCGGTCCATGCTCGAGCTGCAGATTGGAACAGGAGTCAAATAAGTCCATATATAACACAGTAGTATGTTTGAAGCCTGCATATAATCCTGTTTGACATCCTAATCTCGCTCATTCAGACATATGATGCTGTTTTTGTTTTGTTTTTTGTTGTTGGTCAGCAACAAAATCAGCATCTTATGACCAAAGGGGGAATCCTTCAGGTCTCCAAAGCGTGGCAGTGAACCAGTCAGTGGCTTTCTAAGTCAATACGTTAGGCCTCATTTCACTATAAAACCTTTCCAAGTGTCTCTCTGTCTCTTAAGGGCAGCGATGACATGGCTGTGTGTCAGAGGACGCTCACGATTTCATTCCTCGAAGAGAAGCTCTGCGTGCAGCTCCCTGCTGCAGCCCAGCGAGATCTTTAACGTCACTTTAACCACGGTCTGCTGCACCGTCTGCTCCACATTTGGACTTGTAGCACTCAAGAGTGCCACTTAGGCTCTCCTCTTCAGCGCGGCTCCTCTTTCTAGCCCGCTCATCTGGAATGCATCCTGCTTCTGTGGGATGGCGTCCCGCTCCGCTGCATCTATTCATCCTTTTGACATTTACCAGTTATGCAACCGATGGGACGCTCGCACTGTGTCATCTGATGACCAGCAGTGACTGAAGTAAAGTGAATGTTTTGGGGTTTTCGCACAGACCTTATTATTAGGCACAGTGTACCGTTACAGGCCACCCATCAATCTGCGAGGCCTCTGAAAAGTGTAAGGCCCGAGTACAAACTCTGCCCCAGGGGCTTTCGCCTCTCATGCCTGACAAACCTCTTTGCCATATGGTGCTGCTATAGTGGACGGAAGCAGCGATGGCAGCTTTAAAAGCCTCCCCACCCACCCCCACCCCCCGCTCTCCTCTGTGGACGTTTTAAGGTGATTTGAGGATTTGCAAGTGAGGAGCACATTTCGTGCCGAGTTGAGAAGATTATTTTTTGTTTTATATTCCGGGCAGCATTATTGTGCAGTCTGGACACTCATTGTGTGCGCACTGGCGTAGCTGTTCTTGGATAGATTTGAGTGTGACTGGATTTGACAGCGTGAGGAAATGCATGACAGAGAGATATGCAGCTTTGACGTGTAAAACATACGAAGCTTATCATCCGATCTGGTCTCTTTTCCCGTGTTTAGGTTATTTGCATAAGGTCACGCAGCGCGCTATTCTGGTGATCTCGTTTTTAAAGCAGTTTATTACTCTGAGAAAAAGAGCAGCTGTGAATGAATAATATAAAGCAGTCTGTTGAGCTCTCCGTGCTTACTGTTTAATGGACAGATGGAGTTGCATCCTATGGAAATAATAGATACCTCCGTGGAGGTGTCTGATGTGGGATGGCGCTATCAGATTACTTAGTTTCATGAATGTGTGTATTTATTTGGCATGCAAAGGTTGATACTTTCCACTCCACTCCCTGCTGGCATCGCAGGTAAATGACAGGAACTCCTTACACACTCCTGCCCCGCATGGGGACTTTATTTTTTATGGCTGCGTTATGAGGAAAGGTGCAGCACAAAAGTTACATTCAAAGCCCGATCTTCCCATCGCCTCCAGAATAGTCCGTCATATTCTGTCATAACGTCACGCGATATCTTGTATAACCACTTTACATGCAAATATTGTCTCTGTATCGCAAACATTGGTTTCTGTGTAACCACGCCAGCTTGTTAATGCTGCCGCTTAATATCTCGCCTTTCAACCTTAGATAAGTAGAGACTATTACATTGTTTTACCGTCTAACGTTATAACACAGGTACGCACAAATATCCAAACTTTATAGGTGGAAATATTTTAAATAATTTATGTAAGAGCTCCTCCATCCACAATGTATGCTGAGACCATTTTTAGTTTGTGACTGCCGCCTAGTGGCTGATAACTGCCATTCATTCATCAAGAAACAAGGTGTACATTTATTTTATTGTTTCCAACTGCGATGCTCACCTCCCATGTAAACCTTCTTATTTATATTGGAAATTAACATTTTAGTATAATTAATAACATTTTTTGGAGTGATTTGTCTTTCATATTGGGAATTACATTTTGATTTTGATTATCACTCAGTGACTTTTAGAGCCATTCCTTAGTGGATTTTGCTAGTGTGCTTAGAATAATCATCCCCTTCCAAGGTCCACCTCCAGTTCAACTTTGACCTGATGATGAGCTGCTCAGTCCCTATAAGTCAGCAAGCAGCGCTAAAGCGCACCATTTCCACCGAGGTGCTTCAGAGATATTCTCCTGAAAAGCTGCTGGCAGATAACCGTAGCAGGGCCAAATATAGTGATCCTGCTACTATGATTAAAATGTGCAAGTTTTAGAACCGATGCGCTATCTGTTGAATTGCAGTAACCACGTGAAGTACTGTCGGGGGCGCCATTCTATCACTTGATGCATTTATTGAGAGTCTCGTTTTCAGAGCACGGAATTTCGCCCTCAGACGTCTTCATTTCGTGGAAATGATAAGCTTTTGTGAAACATAATGAAGTGAAGTACATTGAGGAACCTTCACGGAAAATAAAAGTGTATACGTTGTCGGCAGGATTCGAACCTGCGCGGGGAGACCCCAATGGATTTCTAGTCCATCGCCTTAACCACTCGGCCACGACAACCTGAACACATGCAATATGAGGAAGGCAATTCATAGTAAAGCCGATGTCACAACAGTGACAAATTTTTAAATTAAATCAGTGTTTTAAATAGGGAAAACTAGAGCCCATCTTAGCTCAGTTTACATCTTTATATTTGCCTTAATGTTACCTCTTTGGCCCTATTACCGAGTGCAATAAATAGTACTACTGAATATTCTGGTATCTACGTAGTTATTACATCAACCCTCTTCTTTTCTTATATTAATAACCGAGTGTTTGCATTTGTTGAGTTCTTACGTCTTAATACAGCAGCACTGCACGTTTATAAAACGCTGCATATGCATCAGCTGAAATCCTTCACACATGCATGTGAGCTAATTGGCCAGCTTACGGCTAATCTTACAGTGCAGTCCTGTATTAGTTGCATTTTGTCTGGATCATTTTTGCTGTGGTTTTGTCTACACAACTGTGGCGTTTGCTCCCATCTTAACAAAACCTAAAATGCTGCACTGAGCCACGGAGCTGCAGCAAACAGGTAGTCTCAGTTACGTTCATTTAAAATTAAACTGCGTGCTTATTTCTGTATGGTGGGGTAGGGAGGTAAGCCAAAGTGTGACTTTAAACATGACACTTAATTTGGAGTAATTGTCATCTCGGTCATTGTTGCCACTGAGCTGGAAGCAGCGGCACCACGTGACTCGTGTAGTGAGGGCCTGCTGTTTGTTCAGCCAGAGAGGGAGAAAAAATGGCGGCTCTAGGCGAACCTGAACGGGACGCCGGGCTAACATTTTGAGCTTTCACACCCGAAAAGACACGGGGGCTTCACGGGGTCACTGCACCATTTCAATCCTCGCCGGTTCACCTTTGCGGCGGTACCGCTTTCACTCGCGTTCGTGCAGGCTGAGCAGACGCAAACATTGGGAGCGTAAAATAATAGATTTCGCCTATCATGAGAGGGAAAAGGGGCAGGCCGCCCAAACCGCTACAAACCGAGGAGCCATCTCCAGCTGCGGCCCGGGGCTTGCGACCTAGGAGGAATCTGAAGCCCAGGCTGAGAGACAGCGGGGACGAGGACGCCGAGAGCCCCACAAGGGAGACCGCAAAGACGCAGAGAAAGAGAAGAGGGGGATCGTCAACACGGGGCAGGGGACGAGGCAGAGGAGGTGTTGGTAGTGGTGGTGGCGGCAGAGGAGGCAGAGGTGGCCGTGGAGGAAGGCGGACGGCTGCGTCCAAAGCGGTGGTGTACGACGACCACGAGAGCGAGGAGGACGACGATGCTGTCAGCCTGAGGTCGGAGGAAGATGAGTTTATTGAGGAGGAACCTCAATCCGAGGAGGAAGAGGCCCTCAAAGAGGACTCTGACTGCCTGGAAGATGACATGCTGGACGAGGAGGAGGAGGATGGTGCCAGCTACTGCACAGAGAGTAGCTTTCGGAGTCAGAGCACACACGCCAGCACTCCGGGTAAATAAGTACTGAGGATGTGGATGTGAGCACGGTGTCCAAATCACTCTTGCAAGGGGGGTTTGAAAAAGCATCCCGAAAAGCTGCCGCTGAGTGCAGGAAGCTCTTAGGTTATTGTTCAAAATGGAGAATGCACACAGGCCGCAGTCCCCTCATTAAGGCTGCAGCAGGAAGACCGAAACGGCGGCGAGATCACCGGCTTACCTGGTGTTCGCACCCGTCCGCAATCAAATAGCTGACACATATTTTACCTGTAACACCAAACTGGCTCGGAGCATTAAATCTACAAGAAATCTGTCTTAGCTGCTAGCGTGCTAGCGTTAGCAAGAAACATTAGCTTCGAGCAGCTTTCCAGTGAGGTCTGTGTTAGTTAGATAATGACACCTCTGTTTTTATCACTGTCCGCAACATTCACTGCTTTTTAGGCGAGCAGCACATTGTAGTTTCTACTTTAGGTTTATTACTTTAAGAGCACAAAAAATAAAAACCCAGCATGCTAACTAACTTAGCCCACTTAGCTAGCATGCTTGTCATTTTTTTTTTTGACAGCTTGGCTAATTGTAAGCAAATCGGTCAAGTTCAAACTCATGAAAACACCGGCAGCTAACGTCCTCATTAGCTGCCGGTGCTACAGCGGTTTGTAATGGGATTCCTGGATAACATTAACGATGTTAGCCAGCTGACAGCTACTGTTTTTCTCAGTGCGGGGAGGTGGAGGTGGAGGCTGCCTCATTTAGCTAATGACGACTCCGGCCATGTGTCGGACCGGCTCCGCCGACGCAGCGCTCAAAAGTTTCCTACTACAACCCCATTCTCAAAAAGCTGGGATGCTGGGTACAATCCAAGCACTTATGCAAATCATTTAAACGCTGTATTAAAATGAAAAGTGGTTAAAAAAATCAAACTTATAAGTTTGAATTTTGTATTTATTCTTTATAACAGATGCTAGCTTTGAGTTTGATGCTACCAGCGCGTTTGTAAAAATGTTATTGAATCGTAACTTCTTGTAATACTTTGTTAACTGGGAGTAGTTTCCAAAGTGAAACCATCTCTGCTTAAGACGTGGTTTCAGGGGCAGCCTTGTACAGCTGCCCGTGTTTTCTGTTTCACAGTGAGCCGCAGGGTTTCAGTGTGGAACTTTACTATAGAGCCACCCTGCAGTAATATGCGCACTTCGTGGTTTTACAGTGTCGTGCTAAAATAATAAATGTGCCCCTAGAAAGACAGTATATTGAAAGTAAATGGATGGGCATTGATTCCTTTCTTTTCTAGTCTCATTGACCGCTTGAAGCACCTTGCACATGCACCATGTGTTGCTCCATAATCTGTACATATGCTTGTATCAGTCATAGTTAATGTAGCCTTTACAGATGTGCAAGTTCCCCCAAATTATTCATAGAGCTGCAGACCCTTTCACATCTTTAGTCAAAGGCTAACACTCAGCCTTTGTGGGAGACTTTTTTTGTAATGAATCGTGGAAATAATTAATCTAACTTGTACAGCTATTTGTTGTCCCTACTTTGTGTTGGTGGTATCAGATTAAAAACATACAAATATGGCATCCCATCCTTTTGAAATGTCATACCATTTCAGGTACTTAAAAGCGTTTGAAAAGTAAAATATATCTTTTTTTCCCCTTTTTTATGTCATCATTATTGGAAGGGCATGCCATATTTATGGTTCGCAAATGTCATTGTGTATCCCACAGGGAGGAAAAAAGCGCGAGCTCCCCGACCTCGAACTCCCGTTCTTGAAGAAAAGGAGATCCCTACTCTTCAGCTTCCCGACACCTCTGAGGACCTCCTGGTGCTTAATGAGGAGCTGCTCAACGCCATCTCCATCTATGAGGTGCTACGGAACTTCAGCACGGTGCTGCGTCTCTCCCCATTCCGCTTTGAGGACTTCTGTGCAGCACTGGTAGGCCAGGAGCAATGCACTTTAATTGCAGAGACCCACATTTCCCTGTTGAAGGCCATCCTGCGTGAGGAGGACTCCTCCAACACTACCTTTGGCCCTGCCGACCTCAAGGACAGTGTCAATTCCACTCTGTACTTTATAGACGGCATGACGTGGCCTGAGGTGTTGCGGGCGTACTGTGAGAGTGATGTGGAGTACCATCATGTTCTGAAATACCAGGAGGTGGATGATTACCCCTATAGTCCTCTTGAAAGTAAGATTAAGGTGCTACAGTTTTTGGTGGACCAGTTCCTCACCACCAACATCGCCCGCGAGGAGCTCATGTCTGACGGCAGCATGCAGTACGACGACCACTGCCGCGTGTGTCACCGCCTGGGTGACCTCCTGTGCTGCGAGACCTGCTCAGCAGTCTACCACCTGGAGTGTGTGAAACCACCACTAGAGGCGGTTCCAGAGGACGAGTGGCAGTGCGAGATTTGTGTGGCACACAAGGTGCCCGGTGTCACAGACTGCGTGCCTGAGGCGCAGAAATGTAGGCCCTACATCCGCCAGGAGCCCATTGGATATGACCGCCACCAGAGGAAATACTGGTTCCTCAACAGAAGGATTATTGTGTACGTTAGACCCCTCATTTCCCTCACTGTTATTCTGTGCTAACCTCTTTGGCTCTTACAGCTTATTAGCAGCAAGTATTTGATCACTGTGATTTCATCTGGTCAGAGAAAAGGCTGTTTTGGTATGTTACTTAACCTTAAAACATACCTCAGTGAAATCACTTTGGTTGTTTCACTTTCACTTGTGCTTACGTTTGCCACATTGCAATATCTACTTCTTTCAGACTCACTAATACCTTAAGTTCAGTCATACCTGAACCCACAGGTAGTTTTTAGTTAAACAAATTCAGCTACATCTGCTGGTATAAACATAAATGGTACATTACAAGTCTGCCAGGTCATGTTTGTAAATGAGAACTGGTTGTCAAACATTTTACCTGGTAAAATAAAGGTCATTGATGAATCATATTGTAAGCAGATGGGCCCAGCTTTGGGCATACCAAAAAAAAAAGGCACTCAGGCACAATTGCATTAAGTTGAATACCATTTCCTAAAAGATGATCCATCAATTACAAGATCTGCTTATACGTGTGTGTGTTCTGGCCTTAAGAGTGAACAGCTGGATAGTGAAAGTTGTTGGGGAAAAACACTACAAGCTTCCATGAATCCAGTCATTTGTTTAAGAAATTATAGAAGCGCCCTGCAGTCCAAGCCCTTCATCTTCACTGACGGTTATGCTTTCCCCGAATGCCTCCGCACCCGTAAGTGATGTCATGTGTGAGCATAGCCTTTAGAAACAAAAAGTGGACGCCATCTCACTGCCAGGCAGTTTTTGCCGGAGCCTTTGAAATCTTTTTGACTGAGGAAAAATGAACTTTATATCTTGCTGAACTCTCGCGCGCTAAGTGAAAAGCAAAGAATCGAAAAGCTGTTTGTAGCAAGAACCTGCTTGTTACACCTGATAATGATCATTTCTTTGCTATGGACTAGTGTGCACTGTGCATGAATTGGCTTATAGTGAAAAATACATTCAAGCCTTTTGTACAGAGATGAAAAGGGGGTTAGCACTAGGGCTGGGCGATATGGACCAAAAATATGATATTTTTTAGCTGAATGACGATATATA
>JAVDPK010002402.1:639381-685943 GCA_034780415.1 Cichlasoma orientale | reverse complement strand
GTATTTACGCCATGAAATTAGCATATCATGATATAATTTATTTTCCCGGGCAAGATTTTTTTTTTACCGGTATTATCGTGAATGATATGATTTGGCCCAGCCCTATTTAGCACCAGTACCCAGTATAAGATACACAAGGATTATTTTTGAAATACTCTGGTGGAGTCTAAAAACAAAAATGTGCAGTTGGAGTTTAGCTTAGCAGGTCCCCTTAAAATTATGTTGTATTTACACCTTGCAATGTCATAGCTGAGGAAATATTTTTTTTAATCTGATGTTTAATTATAGTTAAATCTAACATGTTCTCTTTTCCCAGTGAGGAGGATGGGGAGCATGAGAAGAAAAAGATCTTGTACTATAGCACCAAGGCTCAGCTGGAGGAGCTCATGGAGTGCCTGGATAAGGAGTACTGGGAGACAGACCTGCATGCAACCCTCGAGGAGATGAAGGCGGAAGTGCAGGCTCACATGGACATCACAGAGGACCTTACCAACAAAGCCCGTGGAAACAATAAAGCCTACCTCACGGCAGTCAACGGTACAGAGTCGATTTTTGTGATCTGGAGGGAGATCATAGTGTGTCTTTATTCTGGAGAGGTTGAATGTGTAGCAATGCTGAGCTTCATTGATTTGACAGTGATCAGAGCATGTGTGACTCAAGCTGCGATACGTCTGCGGCCCTGCGCGTTTGAGTCCTGCGGGGTTACATTCTGAAACAGTCGATGCTTCAGATGATGCCCCGCAGGCAGTAGCGCTTTGCATCGATGACAGTTGGCTCAGAAATGTTAGGTGCTGCCTTTTCTTCCTGCCTCGTGTTCTCGCAGACGGCAAGCAACTGTTTTTCCTCCCCCCCCTCCTTTTTCCTCCAGGGAGTCAGCGGTTAGAAGACTTTTGATTACTTCGCCAGCAGTTTCCGTTTGTGTTTGACAGGCTGCCATATCTGTCTGTTTTTGTAACAGTTTTCCTGTGCTTGTCACCAAACTGCTAGATGCTATGTTTTATTGGGGATGTGGCAAAAAAAAAAAAAAAAAAAGAGGTTCGAGTAGATATCCTGAAGCCTGAAGTGGAAGAAAATATGTTTTTTGTTAAAGCTATTGCAGGCAAAAGCGAGTTATGGGTAAAGCTGGTATTTTGCATCGGTTAAAAGCTTTCTGCAGCTGCACGGCGCGGCCTGCACCTGGTTCATCTCCCCTTGAGTTGGTGGGGACGCAGTTGTTTCTGTCCTAGTGGAAACTATATTTATGGAACGTGGTTCCCTTGAAGTGTTGGACATCTGATGAGAGAGAACCTGCTCTGTCTTGGATCTTTATTTATGGGAATAATTTAATTTTGCTGGATTAGTGGAGATATAGGTACAGATTATGCTAAAGAATAAGAGTGCCTGGAGCTGCAAAGCATTTTATCATATGGATACCTTATTCTCCAGTGGCATCTGGAGTTTACTATACTCAGAATAGAGCTGGAACATTTAGTCATAGACAAAAAATCTCATCTCTGCTGCGTACAGCATACCTATTTTATTTTAGTCATTAACACCTCCCTTAAATTTAAGCTTTTGAAATGCGGCAATAAGAAAATATCTCTTTCTTTTAGCTGGATTTTCAGATAAAAGAAGGAATATGATGATGACTTTGGGACATCTGTCACTGTCTGATACCTTACAGATTAAACTTTACAATTACCCCCAAACTGCAGTGAGTTATAGGGTCTTTGCTCACTTAAACATCTCTGAAATAAAGTGCTCTGCTACTGGAGAGCAGTACAAATAACTGAAAATGAGTTGCTGTACACTCACCTTTACCTGACGTAAAAGCAGGTTCAACAGATTTTTTTTAGAAGAAAACAACTTGGATCATTTCCCACTATGTTTATATCATAGTGGGAAAAGCTGGGTAAAGATGATTTAAGTGTCTGTGTTCTTCATTATCATACTGTAGTGATTGTAGCATATGTATTTATGTGCCCTAACTCGATCGATCTTGATGAAACTTTGCGTAAACGCTGCCTCGGGCATTGCGAGTGCCAGGATCTATATGGCATCTACAAATCCCACAATCATATAAACTTGCCACAAAGGAAGGAAGTTTGTGTTTAGTTGATTATGTCTTTGTTGTAACACTGCTTCTTAGCAATAAATCTTACAAAGCCTGTTTATTTCACCTTAAATGGAGGAAAATGCATTTGTGAGTTGAGCAGCAGAGTGGAGTATGTGGTTTACGCCCGTGAACTTGCCAAATTTTCTCTGCCAATGCCAAACAGCTCATTCTGCTGTTGACGCTTGTTTTGAGCTTCTGGTACCCCAGGGGCTGACAGTCGGGCTTGTCATCACTGGAGGCAATCTCAATGCAGACATGTTAAGATGAGATTCTGCAACCGGTGGCACTCCCATATCTCCACAGTCTGGGACCGAACTCTATCCTCCAAGACGACAACGCTCGCCCCCACAGAGCGGGTTTATCAGAGACTACCTCCAGAGGTTGGGAGTGGAGAGGGTGGAACGGCCTGCCTGCCTCCAGTCCTGACCTCAGTCCCGTTGAACGCTTGTGGGATCAGCTGGCTGACTTGCGACAAATACTGGTTGAAAAACGGGATGTCAGCAGCAGAATAAGCTGTTTGGCATTGGCAGAGAATATTTGGCAACTTTTTCATGGATGCAACCCACATACTCAACTCTGCAGCTCAACCCACAAATGCATTTTCCTTACAAATGTGGCTCCATTTAAGGGAAATAAATTTATATTTGTACATTTGACAGTTGAACCGAGCACCAAATGGCAGGGCAGATTAGGGTGGTGTGTCACAATATAATGTATCACAGCATCGTACTGTGATTGTAGTGTACGTATGCGTGTTTGTGCGTTTCCTAGAGCCCACGCTCGGCGCAGGACTTTGAGAGTAAATATAACAGAACTGTTTTAAAAGTCTTTCGGTTCTTCGTTTTTCAGTGTTTAGCATAAATTGATGCTCTTCAGTCACTGCTGCTGGTAGATGATGTTTGGTTAGATGTTGGTCTGGTCCTCACTCCTCCATAGTACCACTAACAACATGCTGTCAGACCATGGCAAGCAGGCCATAGTACATGTTTGTTTATTTCCCCCTCGTGCCCTAAAGTAACAGTTCGCTGCTGCCAATAAACACAGACTGAGATTCCCCACCAGTTGGCTGAGACAAAAATTTCCACGAAGACCTCCTTATTTTACTTTTAATAACCTAAAACTGTTTAATTTTTTTAATGTAAAGTATTGATGTACTGCGTTATTTGCACTGTTGGCTTTTTATTTTGAGAAATGAATATTTCCTTTTGTGTGCAGAAGTTATCGTGGAGCGTTTGAAGGTCAGGCGGGAGGCACGGGAAGCAAAGAGGCGAACAGAGGAGGCGAAGCAGGAAGCAGATAGAGGTTCTGTAAATACAGCCGAGGGCACTGCTGAGTCCACTTCACAGCACAGCAATGGAGAGAGCAAAGCTGCTGAGCCAATGGAAGAAGCTGCTTCACAAGGTAAGAGTTTCTGCACAGTATGTTTTTTGGTCACCTGCCTACCGGAGCTCACTCTTAATTCCTCCAAATAGAAGAGGGGGGGGGGGGTCCCTGAACAGCAGGTGCAGTTTTCCCACACATGGAAGCTGGAATTCTGTCCCTGCAGCATTATCAAAGCAAATTCATTTAGCTCTACTTGACTCGTGTTTTACCCCACCGGCGCTGTTCGTCTTGTCGCACCACAGCAGCTACCGTTCCCCCGGCAGCTCCCGACCCCGGCTCTGCCGCACTGGACGCAGCGGCGCCTAAAACAGGACCCCTTGAATCAAACAAGGAAACGCAAGCTGCTCAGGAGAGCAGGGGGTCCGCTCCGGTGGCAAAGCAGGAAAGGACAGGTACTCAGACTCGTGTTTGGTCTGCAGTCCAGCTGTCATCCTTCACTTCACGCCTTGCTGCTGGGCTGTGCATCCATTTTTATCTGTCGCTTTGTCTCTGCTGTTTGCTGCCAACCCTGCCTTCATTTTACCCCACTCATTTGTTTTCTTGGATTTAAAGGGGCCGGGCCTGTCATCCCGTTCTTGCATGAATGGGTTAAAGTTTTGCAACCTTGTTTGTAAAGACAGGTACACCAAGTGTGAGAACTTGAGCTGAGCAGTATTTAAACTGGATCGTTTCAGCATCGATACGCTCGACGCCCTCGCCTGGCTCGCAGCTCCTAACTGCCGTTTGCTGATGGGATGAACTTGACTGTCCTAACATTGCCCCTCATACTGGGCTCCAGTGTCACCATGCCTGCGCACAGTAAACATGTCTTCACATATTTCACATTTTTGGTTACATTTATCAAAATTTAGATACAGAAACATTTTCAAATTTAAGAATAGAACTGTGGGTTTGTTGTTATAGGTATTAATATTTACATTCCGTTTTTGTTGGTCTCTGTTTTGTTCACTTGCGTTTGTTGTGTTGGATGCTCTGTGTTTTGCTCTACTCGTAGCATAAAAAGAAAGCAGGTGCATTCGGCACTGCTAGCAAGCTCTGCTGGTTATTTCTGGTGCATTTAATTACTCATCTTGTGCTTTGTGTTGTCTGCTGCACCCTTCGTCTTGAAAAGCACGTCTTTTTTTCCCCCTTTTTGGCACTGTGATAAACGGCGTCCCTGGCAGCAGCTACCACGCCACGTCTGTCACAAGCAGCTCCTTATTCTCTTTCCAATTTATGGCCATTTGGTTGGGTTCTTGTTGCTCAAGACAAAAGGCTCTTTCCCCTGGTACCCCCACCTGCTACCTCATCAACAAAGAGCTCCATGTGTATGCAAGACTCTCCCGTCACGACTCGGAGGCAGAGCCGGTGTTTTCGTTTGCTGCAGGTGTTTGCCTCATGTTGATACTGTGCAGATTTTCCTGTCCCACACAGATTTAGATTATTTTAAGTCTGAAGATGCAAGTTTGTTGGTCACATGCTTTTTGAGAATTTAATAATTGTAGAAGGGTTTTGTTTGTTTGTAATTTTTTTGCCAGTGTTCTGTATAATTTCTTTTTTGGACTGGTTATTCACGCACGTGCCAGCTTACACATTGTTCTTTTCATGCTTGCTGTCACTACCTGATCTGTACCAGTGGTCCGATTTCTTCTACACATGTGCAAAAAAAACAAAAAAACAAGCTTCTTCCTGGTGTTACCCTTCTCAATAAAAGCCTTAAAAAAAGCAACTGAATAAAATTACTTTATAGCAAATTTTAGAGTTTAAATAATCTCATTTTTAGGTTCTTTGTCTTTTTTGTATTAGCTAAAAAAAAATGTCTAATATATTTAGCAAATAAATAATAAATAATTGTTTAATCATTTTGTGAAACTGTTTCCTTCAGTTGCATAAAGTAAGAGCAAAAATGCAGCTAAACTGGCTTAATTATTCATTAAATTAGAGTTAAGCAATAATCTACAAATGTATTTTTATATTGTAAAAGTCAGACTAAACCCATTTTACCTAATTTCCCTGGCGGGACCTTCCCCAAGGGATCAATAAAGTTTAATCTAATCTAATCTTTATCAGTGTACTTTTTTTGAAACCTTAAGACGAAAACGACATCTTTGTAGAAGCAGTGAAATTATGTGGCTCACACTTCTAAACAACACCGATATATTTCAGTAGATGGCATTTGTAAACTGTAGCAGTGACAGGGAGCAGATATTGGATCGGACCGTGGCTTTCACGTTTACTCCAGCACCTCATGTTACTAACACTGTTATTGTTGCTGTTTACTGCACTCAGTCTTTCTTGCCTTATTTCTGTAGACGAGGCCTCGAAAGCGGAGTCTAGCTGCGAAGTCGGGCAACCCGGTGACTCGCAGCCACCGCCGCAAAATCAACCGCAGCAGCCGCAGTCGTCTCAACCAGAGGCAACGGACGGCAGCAGCCGGGTTCCTGGATCAGTAAGTCCGAAGAAACCCGAACCACCTGACCTGGCCGACAGGTCCTCTCGGTCCTCTTTCACCAGCCAGGATGGGACAGGTAATAACTAATTGGGCTTTTTCAGTTGTGTTAAATTGCCTTTGTCGTGGTACTGACGGTGGGTGTTGTATTCTGAATGACAGAGGAGTATAATGAAAGGGTCAAGAATGAGCGAGCAGCAACGCGGGAATCGAATAACCATACGCCCAGAGGCAGCAAGGAGGTGAGGAAGAGGGTTGGTCCAGCTTCATTGCTGAAAAGCAAATTGTACCTCTTTTTATTCGTGAGAATATTATGCCCATTGCACCTGTAATTATTCATTCAAAGTTCTTGTTTTTTCATAAAAACTGATCTTATTTGAGTAAAGAAATCATGTTATAGAAACATGGCCCATGCTTTTGCTCAAAAAACGTTATTAAAGCTGCAGTCTTTGGCCTCTGCTCGTGTTTCAGTCCTCACCCATTCGCTCTGATGTTGAGTCTGTACGGCTCAGCTTCCTGAAGAGGGACCTGACGGTCAATTTGAACAACTTGTTTAAACTGGGCCAAGAGGGTAAATACAGGGTCTACCAGAACCAGTACAGCACCAACGTCCTGGCCCTCAACAAACATCAGCACCGGGAGGACCACGACAAGAAACGCCACCTCTCCCACAAGTTCAGCTTGACCACCGCGTCGGAGTTCAAATGGAACGGCTCGATCTACGGTTCGAGAAGCCTGACCATCTCCACCCTGCGTCTCACCATCATCCAGCTGGAGACCAACATCCCCGGACCGTTTATGCATCCTAACTGGGCATCGCACAGGTACAGCTTGGATCGAAGTCATGTGAACCCCTGAGCGAACCGTAACATTGTTTACTGCCAGTAATAACAATGTGCAGTTCTGAGACTTGTTACATTTGGACAGCGCCACGTTTCACATATGAAGAAACTCCAGCACACTGTTATGTTCATGCAGTTTGTGTTTGGTGTTTCTAGGACCAACTGGAACAAAGCGGTGCAGATGTGCAGCAAGGCCAGAGAATTTGCTTTGGCCTTGGCTATCCTGGAGTGTGCCATCAAACCCGTGGTTATGCTGCCTGTATGGAAAGAATCTCTTGGACACACGAGGTAACCGGAGCTAATGAGCTGCTGTCTGTGCAGACAATATAACACGAGTAACATGAAGGGCTAACTGTGTCACTACACCAGTGATTTCTTCGCAGACTCAGTAATGACTTTGCTGTTTCTAATAGCGTCCTTGTGCTTTACATCTTTGCTTATACGTCTTATTTGTTTGTTTTTTGCAGGCTGCATCGCATGACCTCCATGGAGCGGGAAGAGAAGGAGAAGGTGAAAAAGCGGGAGAAAAAACTGGAGGACGAGGAAACACTGCAGCAGGCCACGTGGGTGAAGTACACCATCCCCATCAAACACCAGGTAAAACAGCAGCGCCTTAAATCTGGCTTTCAGCCCAGCGTGTTGATGCTGTATCTCGATGTTAATGTGTAAATCTCGTCATCTTAAAACAATTTTTTGCCTCCTCATTATGTTTTCCAACTAAGGTGTGGAAGCAGAAAGGGGAGGAGTACAGAGTGACGGGGTACGGTGGTTGGTGCTGGATCAGTAGGACCCGCGTGGCACGTTTTGTTCCAAAGTTACCAGGAAACACAAACGTGAACTACCGCAAAGAACTGGAGGGTAAGGGCTGAAGTAGCTTTCTCGTGGTACTTAATATATTCTCCTGCAGCTGACACTTTGGGTCCATATACTTTCTTCTCTTGCTGTCTTCTCAGCAGCTAAAATGAGGAAAGAAAATGCAGCAGATTGCACAAACAAGCAGAAAATGCCAATGGAAACGGAGAAGCAGACAATTCAAAACACAGCAGACGAGGTCAAAGAACAAGCATCCGTCACGGAGTCGTCTCAGAGCGCGCCATTAGAGGAGGACCGCAAACCAGAGGAAGAAAAGCCTGCAGGAGAGGAGCAGGGAAAAACCTCTGAAGCAAAAAGAGAAGGTGAGAAAACGGAGGTTGACCCCTGCCCTGAAACGGATTCTTCGAATGTCAAGCAAGGTAAATTTAATTTAAGACGTCTTTTTGTCCCTTGATGCTGTCAGTGAACAAACATGCGCTAACCTCTGTGGTTGTTTATCACAGATAAAGCTGATGGCAAAGGCCCTTCCTCACCCGCTGCACAGCCCACAAGGGACGAGCCAACCCAGAAACTTGAGCAACCCAAGAAGGAGGAGGAGGAGTCCGCAACGTCAAAACTCTTCTCTGACGTTGTCAATGTCAGCGAGGGCTTCCAGCTGCGGACAGCTTATAAGAAGAAAGTAAAGCCTTCCAAGCTGGATGGGCTCCTGGAGCGCCGGGTGAAGCAGTTCACCTTGGAGGAGAAGCAGAGACTGGAGAGGTTGAGACAGGCAGCCCTATCGTCCAAAACAGCCGTCGCGAAACCCGCTCCTGTTATTAAGACCGAAGGATCGGTCAAAGAGCAGCCAGCTACGACCCCGTGTGTTAAAGTAGAAGAGAAGGAAGAGAATCTACAAGTGAAAGATGACGTGGTTAAAAAGCTCGACTTTGATCAGGAGCACGTAAATACAAAGACGCACGGCCTGGATGTCAAATCAGAGGCAGCAGGACCCGACGGCAGTAAACAGATGGAGGTAAATTCTGTGCATGGAAACAGTGAGGAGGCATGTGCCCGTAAAGAGGTGAACGGAGAGCCTTTAGCAAACACTGACCTGAACAATAAAAACAACTGTATAACAGAGACAGTAGAAAACAGTGAAAAAACACAGAAGTCAGAGACTTCTAAGAAACGTCCCTATGAAGAAGTTGAGAAAGGCAACGAGCAGAGCGAACGAGAGAGCATGGAGGTGACCAGTCCACTGCAGGTGAATGGAAAAACTCTGGTCACAGCCCCTGCAGACCCAAACGTGAACTCAGACCCGTCCAGTCGAGACCAAGGTGATGCCAAAGAGCCTGTCAAGTCTCTGATGAATGGAAACCTCTCACAAAACGATGCATCTGATATATGTCACCCACCTCCTAGCAAAGTCCCAAAATTAGAGAACCATGTCGGAGAGAAAGGAGACTCTGTGAGTAAGAGTGAGGATGTGGCCGCGGACACTAAGGAGACGGTGCCTGCTATGCTTCAGTCCTCAAGCCCTTCTTGCCAGAATAATAAAAGTGCAGATAGTCACTCTAGTGGTGAAGGTTTGAAGTCCTCTGTCACCTCTGATGTCTCCATGAAACAGTCTCAGAATGCCCTGACGCCAGACACGTGCAGCAGCACTAATAAGCCTGATGTGCCTGCAGCAAGTAGCACAGTTTCCGCCTCCACCCCCCAGCCTAACTCTGGAGCAGCCGTGCCCCAGAAGACAAAACTTCCAGCTGCTGACACCAAAACGGGCACCTCTGGTTCAGCCAGCTTCATGACAATAAGCAAAGAGTACTCCACCAAAGACAGAGTCAGCCTTCTCAGGTTCTCCAAAACCAAGAAGGCACGCTCAGGCACAGCCCTGCCATCCTACCGTAAATTTGTTACCAAGAGCAGCAAGAAGAGCATCTTTGTCCTCCCGAACGATGACCTGAAGAGGTTGGCAAGAAAGGCAGGCTTCAGAGAAGTTCCTATCTTCAACTACGGCGCCAAGTCTGCTCCAGATATATGGCCATACCCTTCACCTCGGCCCACCTTTGGGATCACGTGGAGGTCAGTAACACGTTTAACCTTTTCTTAAAATTGCCTTTCAGACTGGCATTTATAGTCTACTGCATTTACAATAGCCAGGTTGCTATTGTGTCAATCCTCCATATTATTTAGCTGCTTCTTCAAAAATAGGATCTCATCCCACCATCTTTGTCTGCAACTGGCAGCAGTAGTCCTTGTTCTGCTCTGGAGATCCACTGTGAGCTAGAAAGCCCTCCTCAGCACA
The DNA here is from genome assembly GCA_034780415.1 of Cichlasoma orientale. Taxonomy (NCBI): domain Eukaryota; kingdom Metazoa; phylum Chordata; class Actinopteri; order Cichliformes; family Cichlidae; genus Cichlasoma; species Cichlasoma orientale. The sequence goes on along the minus strand of JAVDPK010002402.1, from coordinate 676,098 downwards.
AGCTGCAGCAGGTGGAGAGCTGGTTCATGTGCAGCTGTGTCGAGCTCCACGAGGCCTCAGAGCAGAACAAGGAATACCATCTCCAGTTGGAGTCTGAGGCGATGCAGTTTGAGTTGATCCATATAATGTCTCACCAGAGAGGCATCAGATTATGTTACTCGGTTATATTAGGCTGCTTGGAAAATCAAATATTAAGAGGAGAAATTTATAAATGTGAGAGCTTCTTTCACACTGTCTGCGCGCACACACCAACACCCAGCCTTTTAATCACCAACAGAGAATCTGCTGCAGTCCATATTGTGTTTACAAGACAAGTATTGTCTTACAACTTGGTATGCACCCATATATCAGCTGACATCGGCTTATCTGCAGATAACATGGCATTTACACACGTTAGTGGCTGATTTTTATCGTCTCTCTCAAACGAGCTAAGATACTTTAAAACAGGTCATTTATTTTTTATTATGAAGATTTCTTGGTTTTCTAGAACTCAGGGGGCAATAAATGATGGCAAAAAATGGTATTGAAATTTAACCTTGTATGGGCCCAAATGCATCCATTGGCAGCAGGAAGTAAAACTACACGTTCATTTAATACCTGGTTCGAGACCGGGAGGAGACACAAATCCCTGGGAGGCTCTCATCAGGAAGGGCATCTGCCATAAATATCAAACATGTGGATGGTGACCCCTTGTGACCTTTGGGTAAACTGAATGAATGTTGTTTGGTGACTATTCAGGTACCGCCTCCAGACTGTGAGATCGCTGGCAGGGGTCAGTCTGATGCTGAGGCTGCTGTGGGCCTGCCTGAGGTGGGACGACATGGCTGTGAAGCCCTCTGCTGCTGTAGGGACCACTCGAAAAGGTGAGAAAATTCTGAGCTCACTTTTTGAACAGTCTTTTGTTTTCTCACTAATTCCACTTTTTTTGAATAACTTGTTCGTGTTTTAGCTCAAATATGCAACTGTGTTTGATTCCCACCAAAGAAACGACGGAGACGGACATCACCACGACGGAGATAATCAAACGGAGAGACGTGGGGCCGTACGGCATCCGCTCGGAATACTGCATCAGGAAGATCATCTGCCCCCTCGGAAACAGAGACACTCCCAAAGGTAGAAGATAAAAAAGTCTGTTTTGACATAATGAAGAATTTTATTTTATTTTTGAGGAACTGTAATTGTCCACTTAAAGAAGATAATGCTGTTCTAAGCATAATTAATTGTTGCTTTCTGACTGTCCATGAGTAGAAACTCCCACTCCACAGAGGAAGGGCCTGCGCTCAAGCGCTCTGAGGCCTAAGAAGCAGGAACCCACTAAACCGACTGGGCCTGTTGCTGTGGAGACATGGGTTCCTGAAGAGGAACTGGAGCTGTGGGAGATTAGAGCCTTTGCAGAGAGGTGAGGAACTCACTCAGCGCCTCCTCTGGATGTTTTTTTCTTAGCATTCCTATGTTGGGGAACACTTTCTCTTTTTCTTTGGTGCCACAGATTGGAGAGGGAGAAGTCACAGGGCGGTGATCCCTCCAAGACCGGCAGTAGCCTTAAGACCGCAGAGGAGGTCAAGGCCCATTTGGAGAACCAGCTGAAGCAGGCCAGACTGGCAGCCCAGCAGGTAGAAACGCAGCACCTGCTGCACTCGCGCAGGTGTTATCAGAGTTTCTGGCTTCAGGTAAAGCAGAGCATCAGCAGAACGCTCAAGTGTTTTTAATCCATTTGTTTCAGAAACGTCTCGAGCAGCAGAGACCGAGCGCCACCGTCAGCACCACCACGACAACGAGCACCACCACCTCAGCCAGCACTCCCAGCACCCCGGTGTCCACGGGCCAGAAGACAAGTCAGATAACATCTGGAACCAAGATGGTCTTGGCCTCCAAACTGAGCTCTCCGGTGCCATTCCAGCAAGACAAGAACTTCCATCAGTCCTTCGCTTCCTGGGTCAAGCAGGGTCAGGCCAATAACGGCTCAGGTGAGCAGGTGGAAACTGAGGAGTGGTTTAGAGTCATCTTCCTTTTCACCCATCATCATCTGTCAGACTGAGGGAAGAAAGGAGCATGCCATAAGATTTCCTTTGTGTGTGTGTGTTTAAGTAATTTTGACAGCCATAGAAAAATACACCATCTGCACGGCTTCAACTTTTTTGTACTCATTTTTCACTTTGAATATGACACACTTGCCAAAAGAATTTTGTGGTTCGTGGTGTCCACTTTCAGTCCTGTGAAAAGTCTCAATTCTATTTATCCTTGCTGTATGCAAGCAATACTGTCAATCATCAGAATTTAAAACAGCAGATCAGCTAAACGTTCAAAACATCAGCCCCTTATAATGGCTCCCAACAGTGGACACCACAGCCGTAGACTGGCTGTTGTGGTGGTCCTTGCGGGTACACGTGACTGCAGGTGGCATGGTGTGTCTTGCAGCCTCCGCTGGCTCGGTGGCCACTGTGGCTGGCAGCATCACCACCTCAGAGCAAACCTTCCAGATCGCTGGTAGCCCAGTGACTGTGGCTGGCCAGGTCCTCGCCGCCAAACTGCCACTGCCCGCTAACAGCAAGATTGTCACCCTCAACATGCCCACTACTCAAGGAGGTAGGGACCACGAGTGACATCCATTCCCCGCCCGTTTTTGGCTTACGCTTGCCAAAAAAAATGGATGGTGAAGTATTATGTGAAAGCCAAATCTCGGACTTGCTATGAAGTGTTAGTTTTATGTTTTGTTTTCTAAAAAGATTCTCTGGCTAAAACATTTCTGATCTCTGGCTTGTGTATAAACTACTTTTATCCAGTTAATTGAGTGAGGAAGACTTCAGACACACACACAGTGCATGCTTTTCCCTTCTGTTCTTGTTGCTGAGCTCTTGTTGTTGTATCTATGCTCGTAGCACATTTTTGCTTCCCTCTTTACATAATTGTTCCTGTCAGCAGGTGTAGTGCAGCAAAAAGTCCTGGGCATTTTCCCCTCTGGGCCTCCTGCAAACCTTAGGACATACAGCACACTACATCCTACAACTGGCAACATCAACCTCAGAGCCACAACCTCCACCTCAACTACGCAGCAACAGGTCTTTTGTCCTTCGCCCTGCAGTTTTCACTTTTTACCTGAAGATAATGCCAATACTAAGCATGATGACTGATGTTTTTACCCTTGGCTTTGCTTTTCTAGGCCACCACAGCAGGAGGCCAAACACAGCCCGGCACTGCTGTGAACCAGCCGCTTACCCCGCCTAACTCTGTGGGCACAGCAGGGGTCAGAAGTTCAGCAGCTCAGCAAGGTTTTCTGTCTGATTTATACTTTTTATTCTCAGATAAACATCCTCAGCCTTTGTGGCCCACAGCTTCCCAGAAAAATTATAAATCTTCATAAATCTTCCAGGTCAGGTCCAGCAGACTGTGGCTCAGATGGGCCGTGGCCAGCCTACAGCCACAGCTGTACCTGGTTCTACACCTGTGCAGGCAGCTTTGAGTCCAAGAGCAGCAGGGCCTGCACCATCATCGTGTGCACCCACCACAGCTCCTGGACAGTCCCCTGCAGCTCCTCCACAGACGCAAAGACCGCAGCAGGGTCAAGTCAAACTCACCATGGCACAGCTCATGCAGCTAACACAGAGTGCACAGGTTAGGGCTTTCTACGTACTCTGCCCTTTCTCTAAAAGTAGTTTATAATTTCTTAATCTTATAATTATGTTACTTCTTATTTAACATGATACTCCTTTTGTGCTCAACTCTACAGGGAGGAAACCCAGGTCTGACGGTGGTGATCCAGGGTCAAGGCCAGACCCAGGGACAGCTGCAAATCATCCCACAGGGTGTAACAGTCATCCCTGGCCCTGGTCAACAACTAATGCAGGCAGCTATGCCCAATGGCCAGGTCCAGCGCTTCCTCTTCACTCCAATTCCACCATCATCTTCAGCTACAACCTCCGCTCCCACTCCTGCTGCCCCTATAAAGCCCGCCACAGTCCAGACCCCTCAAACCCAGATATCAACTCCACTTCAAGCCAGAGCCGCTGCACAAGTCCAGACAACTCCCTCATCCTTAGCCCAAACACAAATGACAGCCCCTTTGCCTGCCCCAACACATGTTGCAGGCCCAACACAGATGCCTAATTTAGCCCCCACTCCAGCTTCAGTCCCTGTGCAAACCCAAGTCGCAGCCCCTGTGCCTGCTCCCCCGCAAGGTGTAGTCCAGGCCCCATCTCAAACACACGTTTTAGCAGCTGCCCCGTCACCCGTCCCTGCACACTCGCAAATATCCACTCCTGTTCCTGCTTTGCCACAAGTTGCAACGCACTCCTCCACACAGGTGTTACTCTCCACACCAGCCTCAGCTGCTGCACAGCCCCAACTGGCAAGATCTGTTCCAGCCCCAGCACAAAATGCAGGCCCACCTATGTCCCAGAAACAGGTTTTCGCCTCAGCTCCTTCACAAGCTGATGTCCAGCCCATGGTCCAAACCTTTGTCTCCAGCCTCGCACCCAGTTCGCTCCCTACACAAACCCATACTGCAGGCTCACTACCAGTCCCAGGGCAATTTGTCCCCAAATCCTTAGTGCAGGCACATGCCTTCAGTTCTGCCCCAGGCTTAACCTCCTCCCCAGTCCAGGTGCATCCCGCTGCTCCATCTCCTGCTTTATCCCCTGTACCAATCAAAGCCGTTCCTCAGGTTGCTGCTGCTGCAGCAGCCAGTCCTAACTCTGTTCAGATGCCAGTTTCTGCCTCACTTCCTTCACCTGTCCAAGTTCCCACACCTGCCCTTGCACCTGTCTCTGCTCCCGTCATAGCTGTCGTGTCCACCCAAATCACTGTCCCACCCCCAGCCAAGGCTCTTACTCAAATCCAGGCCACGGGTCCTGTTCCCCTTCATGCTGCTGTGGCAAACGCTGTTGTCACACCAGTCACTGCCACCTCAACGACACCTTCAGTGCCAGGTAACGTGCCCGCGGACCACCATCATCAGCACTTGTAGACATTAGAATGATTTTGTGTTAGTGAGTTTTACAGTTTCTTATATTGTTTGCTTTTCTGTTGTAGCTTTGACAGAGCAAAGGGCAACTCAGCCCCCAGGATGGACTCCCACCTCACCTCAAGCGCAGATTCCAGTTCAGCCAGCTCTACAGGTAGCAGATCCTATTCAGCCACCTGCCCTGGCCGCTGTACCTGCCTCTGCCCCTGCTCCAATCTCCACTCACTCCCCCATTACTCCGCTGCCTCAAGCATCCCTGACTCCTCAGTCTCAAGCACAAGTCCAGCACCCTGTGGTCGTGTCCGTGCAGCAGGTGGCTCAAATTCCAGTCTCAGCAGTGCAGGTTCATATGAAAGGATTACCAGTCTCCTCTGTTGTGACCACCATGAGACCCACTCAGCCTCAGCTTCAGCCCCAAACCCATACTCAGCTTCAAACCCAGTCTCAAGGCCAAATCCATGCACAGGTTCAGGTCCAGCAGATGCCACACATTCAGGCTCAAGCGCATCTCCAAGCACAACCTCAAAGTCACCCACAGGTCCGAGTTCAGTTTCAGCCACGGCCACAGATTCAGCCACAATCTCAGCAACTACCCCAAGGGCAAGTGCCCCCTCTTGCTCAGATTCAACCTCAGGTGCAGTTTCAAACCCAAACAAAAACCTTGCCCCAGGTTCAGGCTTCAACCCAGGCCCAGATCCAACCGAGGGTCCAACCTCAGTACCACCACCAGGTACAAGCTTCATTCCAAACACAGCCGCAAATCCAACCTCAGGCTCAGCAACAGCCTCAGGTCCAACCGCAACCCCAGGTTCAGTCCCAGCCTCAGGTTCCGTCTCAGGCCCAAACTCAGCTTCAACAGCAGCCTCAGATCCAAGCCCAACTCCATCCACAGGTTCAGGTTCAGTTCCAGCAACAAAACCAGATTCAAACTCAGGCCTCTCAGCAGCCGCAGGTCCATATTCAGTCACAAATTCAAGCTCAAGTCCAAACCCAACCCCAATTTCAAGTGCAGTCACCGCAAACGACCCAAGTCCCGCAACAGCTTCAGGTCCAAGCCCAGCCCCAAGTCCAAGCAAAGCTCCAAGTCCAGTTCCAACCTCAGAATCAAACTCAAGTTCAAACACAGCCTCAGATTCAGGTCCAGTCTCCAATCAGGCATCAACTCATCACAGTTCCAGGTCTCCAGCAGCCAGTCCAGCTGCTATCAGCTCTGCCGCCCCACGTTGCAGCCCAGATCCAAGCCCAGATCCAGGCACAGCAACAGGGTGGCACAGTTCCCCAGCAGATCAAACTCCAGCTGCCAATCCAGATCCAGCAAACCGGGGGACAAATTCAGGCCCACCAGATCCAGAACATGGTGACTATACAGGCACCAGCAAGCGTCCAGGAGCAGCTTCAAAGGATGCAGCAGCAGCAGCAGCAGCAACAACAACAACAACAACAACAGCAGCAGCAACTACAACAACAGCAACTACAACAAACACCAAAGAAGAAAAAACACCACGAGACTAAAAGGGAACAGAAGGAGCAGAATGTACAGGTGGTCAGCCCTGGAGATGGCATCCAAAAGCAGGTACGAGTCAAACAAAGCAGTTACTGATTTCTCACAACATTTATACACATATTGGTTATATAAAAGAAACTGACAAAATACCAAGAAATTAAATTAGAATTTAAAAAACATCATACCTAGAATGTTATAGGCCTGTTTTTAGGCTTAATACAACAATAAAATCAAATAATATTAACTGATTATTATTTTTTCGAATGTCAGGTGGTAGTGAAGCAGAACGCGACAGCAGAACAGCTGAAACAGAGGAAGTCCCTGGCTGCAGCTGAGCGAGAGGAGAACCAGAGGTTCGGGGTCTTGGGTCACAGAATTATTAAAAACAGTGATGCAGCTGAACCACCGACTAAATCGCCGTTTTCTCTCTTCAGAATGATCGTCTGCAACCAGGTGATGAAATTCATCCTCGACAAGATTGAGAAGGATGAGAAGCAGGCAGCTAAGAAAAGGAAGAAGGAAGAGGTGGTGGAGCAGAAACGATCCAAGCAGAATGCCACCAAGCTCACCGCGCTCCTGTACAAGCACAAAGAACATCTGAAGGCCGAAATCCTTAAAAAGAGGGCCCTGTTGGACAAAGAGCTGCAGCTGCAAGTGCAGGTGAGCACACGTCCAGCCTTCTCAAACATGGTTATGTAGAGAGAGGGAGTTAGAGTATTCTCTTGGATTTTTATTCCTTACATGTGCTGTCTCCATCTTAGGAGGAGCTGAGGCGGGATATAGCCCGGCTGCAGAGAGAGAAGGAGAAAGCTCGAGCTGCTATTGCCCAGGCTGCTGCAGCAACAGTCAAGGCAGCCTCTTCCCAGTCTTCCCACTCATCCCATGTCTCTCACGCCGCACATTCCTCTCATAGCACGCACACAGCGACCTCTCCGTCATCAACCCACAAGCGGAAGAGAGAAGATGAGAGAGACAAAGACCGAAACAGAGACAGGCATCACGACAAGAGTAAGAAGCGGGACAAGGACAAGGACAGAGACCGATACAAAGACAGAGATAAAGACAGAGACCGGGATCGAGAGAGGGAGCGAGACCGAGATCGGGACAGACATCGGGAAAGGGAGCGTGACAAGGACAGAGATAGGGACAAAGACAAGGAAAGAGATTCCAGCTCATCAAAACACAAGAAGAAGAAGAAGAAGCTGTCTTCTACCTCAAAGGATCACAAGAAGGACAACAAATTGTACTGTATCTGCAAAACGCCCTATGACGAGTCAAAGTAAGCTCTCTGGGAGTGGGAGGGGACCTTTGTAATAAATCACTGTGATGCAAACTGCTCTCACTAATGACTTGATTTCTCCCAGGTTTTACATCGGGTGTGACCTGTGCTCCAACTGGTTCCACGGCGCCTGTGTTGGCATCACGGAGAAGGAGGCCAAGAAGTTAGAGGACTTTGTGTGTAACGACTGTAAACGCGGTCAGGAGGGAGGAAGTAATGAGGAGCTGTACTGCATTTGCAGGACACCATACGATGAATCGCAGTAAGTCGTCTTACGCACGGCATAACTGTCGCCTGTAAACATGAGCACCGTCAAATCTGCTTGCCTCTAATGACAGCACTGATTCCCTGTATTTTCATATTGATGTGCAGCCTTCCGTCAGCGCACTAACCAGGATGTGTGCGTCGTTCACCCACAGGTTTTACATAGGCTGCGATCGCTGCCAGAACTGGTACCACGGCCGCTGTGTGGGCATCCTGCAGAGCGAAGCCAATCACATCGACGTGTACGTGTGTCCGCAGTGTCAGTCGACAGAAGACGCCATGACGGTCCTCACGCCGCTCACCGACAAAGACTACGAGGGGTTGAAAAGAATATTACGCTCGTTACAGGTATGAAACTCCTGTAATGTGAGACTGTGTGTATTTATATTGACAGTGACACCTTAAATGTCAGTCTAAAATGTTGACTACAGACGTGTGCGCTGTGAGAGGGTCAGTGAGAGGTGCTTCAGCTGCTCCCTTAATTCCCAAGGGGTAACCACACCCTCCCATTTACCGGGGGTGGGAAGCAGCACTTAGGAGTGCATGAACTTGTCATGCTCTAAGTCTGGGTTTGTGTCTCCTGCTGGTCTCAGATCAGGGATCTTTTGTGTGTGAGGTGAAGGTGTCACCCACTGCACCATCAATTCTTAATTTTTTTTCTTTTTTTCTGTTTCTCTTCACTTTGCACTAATCTAATGAAGGCCAAAATAAACACAGGCACCCACTGAGCCACCCTGATATCTCATCTTTAGTTGAAATAAATTTAATTTGAAAATAAAGCTGTCAGAGGAGAATAGAGTTCAACAATTAAATCATTTTGAGGCAGCCGTCATTTATGTCCGTTACATTCAAGAAAGCGCAGGTACCTGCACAGCTGATGCCTCCAAAACTGGGCGTCTCACACCAGAACTGTAAAACCTGTAAACAGTATGTGATTGGTCCAGAACACAACAGTGAAAGTGATGTTTCCTGAGATTCAAACATGGCAACAAGACAAAAAAAAGAGACTTGCTTTATCATTTTCCTTTTTTTTTCTTTCCCCTACCCCAGTCTCACAAAATGGCGTGGCCTTTCCTGGAGCCAGTGGATCCTCATGACGCACCCGATTATTATCGCGTGATCAAGGAGCCGATGGGTAAGCCTGTATGCAAGAACAGAAGTCCATTTAAAATATTTATTCAAGTGGGAGTTCAGCATATACTGAAATGGAGCTAAAAAGAAAACAAATGCTTCCCATTCTGTCTTTCATGTTAGTTTTTGACTGTAGGCGACGTTTCGTGTTTTTCCTCCCTCGTAGACTTTTCCACGATGGAAACCCGTTTGCAAAAGCGACATTATCACAAGCTCACAGAGTTTGTGGCAGACGTGACCAAAATCTTCGACAACTGCCGCTACTACAACCCCAACGACACGCCCTTCTATCAGTGCGCCGAGATGCTCGAAGCCTTCTTTGTACAGAAGCTGAAAGGTTTCAAAGCGAGCAGGTAAGTTTCAGCTGCCGCTGCTGCCGCAGGCTCAGTTTCCACGTTTCTCTCCTCCATGCTCGTCCGATTGCTGTAAAGACTCGACTGGCCTCACTGACTTACTCAGTAACTCTGTCATTTCACTTGTTTCTTCCTTAAAGGGGACCTATTATGGTTTTCCATCTGTCATAGCGATACTGTTAGAGCCTATCCAATATAGCATTCTTTTTCTTCTCCAGTACGATATTTGGTGGTTTTTAAAAATCCGATACCTCGGCCGATATTTTTTTTTCTTTCAGACTCATGAAACATAAACATTTGTTATGTGTACTTATTTATGAGTTCTTACTAAGATCGGATCAGCGGGTTGTTGCGTTTGTGGCGTTCCAAACACGTGTTGCCAACAGGGAAGTTGCGCAGTGCCAATCCCACATTAACACTCACAGCTTGAAGGATGAAGGGTTTTCCTCTCGTCTCTTCTTTACTTTTTTAAATGTTCATTTATCGGCGTTATAAATTCTGATACCAGTATATTGACGATGGCTAATATCGGCCGGGGTCTACTCATGCTCACATTAAACACAGCCAAGGTTTCAAATAATGAGCAGGTAATCTGTTCCCTGTTTTTTCTACTCTTGGCTCTGTCTGATGTCACTGAAAGAGGATCTCCTAATTTGGTCGTTGGTCTGAATCCACACAGCTGCTGTTACGAGGGGCGGCCACTCAGCAGGCTTAAAGGGACAGGACTGAGTGGGGCTGCAACAAGGCCCAGTTTAACCCTTTAACAACGAGCGTGTTGTCGCTGATGGGGTTAAAAAAGTGTGGCGTTTTTCCAAACCTCACGCCTAATAACCAACGTTGGCTGCGAAGCGCAATTTCTCAGCTTTCAGAAAACATTTGAATTTTTCCGACAGGACGAACCGTCGCGTGATTACGATAACGCAGTTTGTGCAAACGTGTCGGCGACGAGAGTCTCGGGTCAAAAGGTCAAAGCTGCTCTGAGAATGGAAGTCCAAGAATGGAGAATCTGGCTTTGGACATTAATAGGTTCCCTTTAATGTGTGCATTTTTGGCTGCCACTCACTGTTTCTTTTTCTTTTTTCTTTGTAGCACTAGCATGTGTGTAGTGATGGTATTTTACAGCAGAATGTGCTTTACTTGTAGGTTGTAGTTGCCATTCAGTGTGTCAGGGTCGCTCGGCAGTACTAAAAATCCCCACAGAGCTGACAGACGTGAAGCCAGTGCGTCCAGTGTCTCGGCGGACCTTAGTGTCATGTTACATCTTGTATCGTGTATCATCTTGCATTTGTGTCTGTTCACTTTTGCTGCATGCCTTTGATTTATGCCATCCCATTTTCTTCTTTCTTACAGATTGTCAGATTCTTAAGTGGGCCAGTCTAGCTGGAGTCTGGACTGGATGCTGGGGTCTCTAGTAATAACGATATGAAAGCAAAACAAAACGAATAAAAAGAAATGGCACAAGAACACACCCTAAAACACCAAATGTGCTTTCATGTCAATTTCACCAATTGAAAGTTTTCTGGAACCAGTTGTGATCAGGATTTTCAGTGACGGCACAATGGCAGCCATGTTGACGCGTGTTAATGATGTAATTGAGGGGCATGCTGTCTTCACATCTTAAGCATTGGCTGTAAATTTAAAAATGGAAGTAACCTCCAGCTTCAACTTTATACCTGCGTTCTTTCTAGAGGCCAGCAGGGGAGCGACTTCTCCAGGTTACAAAAAGAAAGTCAGCTTGTATAGAAAACACTGAGTTTATGGTTTCACTCACTAGTTTGAACACATTGTTAGCGTCAGCGCTGGCAATAGTGAGGCATGGTGGCTACTTCCATCTTTTATGTACAGTCTGTGACCCCAAATGAGGATACTTGGCCTTTATGAACAATCAGTCACACTAACTAGGTTGTGTTCAGTAGGATATCAAATGCATTTTAGTTTCTCACTTGTATTTATTTCCGTTCTACACCCGAGTTGAATTGGGAATGTTAACTAAACTATATAAAGCTGCATATTTTAATACAGAGAGATATTTATAAGACGTTTTTGTATGTTGCCTCCATCCTTGAGTTTGATTTTCCTGGCTGTTAAGGTGGTTGTCTTGAATGTACATAATTTTTTTTTTTTTTTAAATCATGTACAGCGATTGTAAGATATGACTGTATTTGACTGTTTTAAATAATAATTAAATAATTTTAGATAGTATTATTTTATGAGACTAAAATGTACTAGGAGGAGTGAGGAGTTAGAGCTTCCCCTGTTCCTCACTTGACAAAGTAAACCTCAGTTTGTAGTTGTGGAAGTTTTCGTCACTAATAAAAAAGCATTCCCAGTTAATTACACCAACATGGCTGCAGGATCTCATGCAGACCCCTTTGCATCCTCTGTCTCTGTCTGATCACTGTTGAGCAATAAGCAAACTTGCGAAGGGCTCTCAACTTTCCCCTCTCTCCACATTCTGTAGGTCTCATAACAACAAGCTTCAGTCTTCTTCAGCCTCTTAGGAAACATCGCACATTGCGCAAAACAAAAATGCACTTGCCAAGAATATGGCTTTTCTGAACTGTAACTCTGTGATGGACTCGTTCTCACCCTGTGTTTGGGGTTTGCTCCTCTTGACTGCTGCGACAGGAGTAGGAGGGTGGGTGGGTGAGTGGGGGGGGTGTGCTGGACAGCCAGCACTTGCTGCTTTCACAGGATTTATTTTCCAGGCAGAGCTGCCCTCTGCTCACTTCAGCTGGGACCTGTTTTATGGACCTGCTTTCATCAGAGGAGCGAGAACAACTGAGGCATTTCAGAAGAAAGTTTACCTCGGAGAAAAGACTCTTATGAGCTCTCATATTTCCATGTACTTTATTTTTTTGATCTGAGTCTTTTTATTTTTTTCTTACTTGGTTGAAATAAAATTAAAAAGAAAAAAAAAAAACACATCCCTCAGGCCATTCCTGTGGTCATCATGTCCAATGTAATAGGAACTGAATACTGGCATACAATTGGTTAGGTTTTACTGAGCAACATGTATCGAGAGTTTTGTGTCTAAATTCATATATCGCAGTGGAGCAATGTTTTTCTCCCATTTCCGCTCATTGTTTAGTCTGATGTGGCATGAAAGACCGTTTAAGTACTAATTATCGGGCCATCGGTTGTCTGCTTGGTTAAACTTCTATAACCTACTGAAAGTAATAAGCTATTGTAAATGAGTTGCTTTGAAGTAGTGACTGACAGAGAAGGATGATGTATTTGAAGGTTCCTGCCCTGTTTGTAAAAAAAAAAAAAAAAATCAGATTTTTGACTTGATTTTTTCTTTTCCTTTTTTTGTATTACAGCTGAAGAAATATTGATGTATATGGAACTTAATAAAACGGAAAAGAACGATTTCTTTCCTCTGATTTTGACACAAAGGGAGAATTTGTTTAGCATCTCTTAACTTAGATCTTCGCTGAGTTCCTTGGACGTTCCCCATTGTTCTGAGTATTGGTCGATCCAATCAGTGCTGTCAACTATCAGTTGTAGTCAATCATGATTACTAATGAGAAAAGGCCTTGGCCTTGTCAAGTTTAAAGACACTGTAGAACCTTCATCAATTATTAAAAGATTTAAATGAGTGTGTGTATGCACTATGCTGCCAAAACTATTCACTCATCCATCCTAATCACTGAATTCAGGTGTTCCAGTCACTTTCATGGCCACAGGTGTATAAACCAAGCACCTAGGCACGCAGTACAAACATTAGTGAAAGAATGGGTCTCTCTCAGCAGCTCAGTGAATTCCAGCGTGGTACCGTGATAGGATGATACCTGTGCAACAAGTCCAGTCATGAAATTTCCTCACTACTAAATATTCCACAGTCAGCTGTTAGTGGGATTATAACAAAGTGGAAGTGATTGGGAATGACAGCAACTCAGCCATGAAGTGGTAGGCCACATAAAATTACAGAGTGGGGTCAGTGGATGCTGAGGCTCATAGTGCACAGTGGTCGCCAACTTTCTGCAGAGTCAGTCGCTACAGACCTCCAAACTTCATGCGGCCTTCAGATCAGCTCAAGAACAGTGCATAGAGAGCTTCATGGAATGGGTTTCCATGGCCGAGCAGCTGCATCCAGGCCTTACATCACCAAGCACAATGCAAAGTGTTGGATGCAGTGGTGTAAAGCACGCAGCCACTGGAATCTAGAGCAGTGGAGACGTGTTCTCTGGAGTGACACTTCTCCATCTGACAATCTGATGGACGAGTCTGGATTTGGTGGTTGCCAGGGGAATGGTACTTGTCTGACTGCATTGTGCCAAGTGTAAAGTTTGGTGGAGGGGGGATTATGGTGTGGGGGTGTATTTCAGGAGTTGGCCTCGGCCCCTTAGTTCCTGTGAAAGGAACTCTTAATGCTTCAGCATACCGAGACATTTTGGACAATTTCATGCTCCCAACTTTGTGGGAAGAGTTTGGGGATGGCCGCTTCCTGTTCATATTAAACCCTATGGCATCATATTAAACCCTATGGATTGAGAATGGGATGTCACTCAAGTTCATATGTGTGTGAAGGCAGATGAGTGAACACTTTTTGCATTTGAGCCTGTATGTAGAATTTTGACCCTGCGTGGTTTTGAGAAATTCCAATATCAGTTGAAACTTGTGCACCCAATTTTTGTTTTTAAAGTCACTGAGATGTATGCTGTACAATCATTCCACCCTGGAAAAAGAAAAGTTCAAAGAAATTATTTATAGCCCAAAGTTGGCATTCACTCATCCCGTGATGAGTGGATATAAGCTTCTGACCACAGCTGTATTTTCGGGTATTTTATACAATGGTTTAACAATGAAAATAACGTAGATCAATTGTTAATATGCATTATAAATTAAATAATCTGATATTTTGTTTAAATGAGAAGGAATTAAAGATGTATTTATTCCTACTAAAGTTATTAATTTTAATACGTTTTATTGCATTCAAGTTTTACATTCTAATTAAGTTTAGTTGAGACGAACATGTAGTTCTTTTGTGTGTGTTTTCCTTGTAGGAGTTCCATGTACTAGAATGCACAGATCTGGGAGCAGTGCTTCCTTCCCAACACACCCAACAAAAGAAACTGGCAAGAACAGCACAAAACCGATCCACAGTCAGATTAGTCATTGTAGCCCTCACTGACGAGTTCTCGCGAGATTTGAGTGACGACATTTCCCGCGCGCCCCGTGATTTTTTCAAACGGCCCAATAAGCGGAGGCGTTTGGATGCTTGCGCTCGAACGGCCCAATCAGGAGGCTTTAAACCAGGACTTTAAAGGTCTGCGCGTCATTTTCCCTATACCACAATTTTTGCTCGAGCAACAGGTAAACACGCGTTAACTACTTACTGATCATTTTTTACAATATTTCGACTTCCTTTTATAAAAACTTGGTGCTTTTCTGTGCGGCATTTACTCTGTTTCCCGGCTACCTGATAGCGGTTGCTGAATAAGTAATAACGCCAGCTATGTTTGTTCGTTCGTTTGATCATGAGGCAGCTCAGAGTAGTAAGTATTTCTTTTAAATGTTTTTGCAGGAATAAACGCCGCTGTTTTCCGCTATTGCTGACCTCCTCTGTCCCGTGAAAATGTCTGAGAACGCCGCGCGTCTGAACCAGTTCAAGAACAAAGGCAAAGATGTCAATGTGAGTTTAATCGGAAATCACATCCGCGTTATTCACAGCTGTGAGCTGAAGACTTGAAGGTGTGTGACTTGATTTTCTTGAATGCAGGACCTTCGACGCAGGAGGGTCGAGGTGAACGTCGAGCTGCGCAAGGCCAAGAAAGATGACCAGATGTTCAAGAGAAGAAATGTGACTGCGGTCCCTGACGAGGCCACTTCTCCTCTCCAAGAGAGAAGCCACAACTCTCAGGTGAGCCTTTGAACGCGCCGTGTGCTCATTCAATACTAAAAGCAACAATCTAATCCAACAGTTAGGAGCTGAAAGGGCTGGATGCAGTTTGTGTGCCAGCAGTCTGCTCACTGATTCCACACAAAATAAAAGTGCCACAAATGCCCATTTCATATTGAAACCTTTATAATGGTTTATATATACCATTAAAAAAAAATCCCCCATCTATACCTCATGGTTTACCTGATTCATTTATTCCGTGCAGGTCCTCAGGCAGTGGACAGTCGAAGAGATTGTCACAGGAGTGAACAGTGGGAATTCTGAGTCCCAGCTCCAGGCTACACAGGCTGCACGGTAATGACAGTCCATTAAAGAAATGTTTTCTTTTTTAAAAAAAAAAAAGGCTAAATAATTACTGTCACACTAACTCTTATTGTACTGTCCTGAATGCAGGAAGTTGCTGTCTCGTGACAAACATCCTCCCATTGACCAGATGATCAGCACTGGTCTGATCCCTAAGTTTGTCTCCTTCCTGGGATGGTCGGACTGTCCTCCAATCCAGTTCGAGGCATCCTGGGCTCTGACGAACATCGCCTCCGGGACCTCTGACCAGACGGCTGCTGTTGTGGCAGGCGGCGCCATTCCTGCCTTTATCAACCTGGTCACATCCCCCCACCAGCACATCAGCGAGCAGGCAATCTGGGCCCTTGGAAATATTGCTGGTAATTAATGGAAAATATTCATATTTGATTTTAATTGCACTTGTGATTGAGTCAGATTTGTATTCATGGTTATTTTTCACTCTTTTTTTAGGTGATGGATCAGCTCTTAGAGACAATGTCATCAAGTCTGGAGCTGTGACCCCTCTGCTCAGTCTGCTCGCAGTCCCTGACCTCAATGTGTTTAGTGTAAGTTTTGACTTTTGTCTTTGTTTTGAATTCAAGTTTGTATCAAGAAAAAATGCTGTTGAAATGGTCAGACTGATTTGTTCTCCTCATTGGCCACTAGGTGGTTTCCTAACTCAAATATTCCTGTTAAACTGACCTTGTATCCCTCTCTCATGTCTGACTTCTTTGCAGGCGGGCTACCTGAGAAATATAACGTGGACACTGTCAAACCTCTGCCGCAACAAGAACCCCTCCCCTTCTTTGCCTGCCATCCAGCAGATTTTACCCGCCCTCGTCCGTCTGCTACACCATGATGACCAGGAGGTGCTGGCTGACGCGTGTTGGGCTGTTTCATACCTGACAGACGGCCCCAATGATCGCATTGAGGTGGTGATCCAAACCGGTTTGATTCCTCGCCTGGTGAAGCTGCTTGGCTTTGAAGTCTTGCCTGTTGTCGTATGTATAAAGTCTCATTTGTGTTGCTTTTCTGTACATTTTTCCCCATCACCCTGAGGTGCAGCTCCTAGTAGTCTCTGGTTTTATAACGTGCCCTCTCACCTTTCCTTCAGACTCCTGCGCTCCGTGCCATCGGCAACATTGTGACTGGGACAGATGAGCAGACGCAGGCTGTGCTGGATGCTGGAGCCCTGACCATGTTTGCCCCGCTCCTTCGCCACAAAAAGGCCAACATTCAGAAGGAGGCAGCATGGACTCTGTCAAACATCACAGCAGGGAAAGACTCCCAAATCCAGGAGGTCATCAACGCAGGCCTCGTCCCGTACATGGTTGATCTGCTTGTGCGGGTATGTTTTGTTGCATTTGTGTCACTAGGGAAGAATATACTTTTTTATTTTTATTTTATTAATTTATTTAATGGTTAGTAACTGATGTCCTCTTGTCTGCAGGGAGACTACAAAACTCAGAAAGAAGCTGTATGGGCAGTTACAAACTTCACCAGTGGGGGCAGTGTTCAGCAGGTGGTCTACCTTGTTCAAGCCAATGTGATTGAGCCTCTTCTGAGTCTACTCTCCTCTAAGGACAGCAAAACTATTCTCGTCATCTTGGATGCCATTACCAATATTTTCATGGTGAGTCCATCCTTTTCTTTTCTTTTTTTTTTTTTCTTTCCAGATTGGATGAGTCCATTTGTTTTTCCGTTGCTAGGCTGCTGAAAAATGATCATGCTCATGTGTTTTGATGTTAGGCTGGGGATAAAATCGGTGAGTCCGACAAGCTGAGTCTAATGATCGAGGAATGCGGTGGACTGGACAAGATTGAGGCGCTGCAGTCTCATGAGAACGAGATGGTCTACAGAGCCTCCCTCAACCTGATTGAGAAATACTTCTCTGATGAGGTGGGTACAATCCTGAGCACACGTTTCCACAATGAATGTTTCTGTGCCGACAAACGCGCTAATATATTTTTATTTTTTGTTTAAAAAAAGGAGGAGGTCGTGCAGAGTGTCGCCCCAGAAGCAACCAGTGACGGTTACGCCTTCCAGATCAGTGAAAGCCAGAGCACTTTCAATTTCTAATACCTCACCATTCACTGCTCTACCGTCACTGCTAGTGTGCGTCCTTTTTTCATGTCTGTGAAGTTTCCCTGTTTTCTATTTGTATGTATTGTACATACTGTTTTAATATGACTGATAAAACAAGTTTGTAAATAAAGTTGTCAGGTCAAGTCGGTTTCAGTTCATTGTACCGATGCAGAGGTCTGTAGTGCATTTACAGTAATCACTGCAAGTTCATTTACAAAGTGCGGTTTACGATCAGGACACAAAACAGTTACTTGTGAACTGGGGACTCCCCAAAAGCCGTTTAGTGCTTAGTTAGCCTGTCTGGGTGTCCAGACTGCTAATAATCTACATGAAATACAAGTATAACTTCCAACATTCATCCTAATACTAACTTAAATCGCTAAAAAATACCCAAAGATTGTTGTAAAGATCCTGAAGCATAGTGACACTAATGCAATAGATCCTGACAGGGCCACGTGGAGAATCCTGGCATCAATTGGAGACTGAATTTAAAGTGAAAGCTGAGAATGATGAGAATCCTCAGCCATACAGGGCTTTAGGATGGAATATACTTTAGTAGCAGCTGTTGTCTTAAGAGCTTTTAAAAAGATGGAGAAAGATGTTGAGATTCTTCCAAATCTTGCGGACCTGCAGGCCACACTAAAACTTGCACATTTCTCATTAAGAGTTCCCCTCCTGTAAAACGTGTGTGTGTGTGAGAGAGAGGGGAAAAGTAGGTTGGGATAAGATAATAGAGGCTATTGTGGTAGATGTGTGTCAGGTTACAACAGCCTTTCCATGAGTAACCAAAGTTTTGAAGTGGCTACTTTTCCCCCCAGTCTTCTAATGGATGATGCTCCAGTGTAGTAGTTTAATTCTGAGTGTTAATGCAAGCCTGAGCCTAACTGCAGCTGATTCCTAGTCAAGTGTGGTCCAAAATTGTCTGGATTCTTTTCACTTAATGTGACGAAGGTCCGTGGTTCCTGGTGTAATTCTACCATTTACACTGACAAGTATAAATTTCAAATGAAATTCACAGCACCTGCCTTGGGATTTCCCCATATATAATGTACAGGAAGGGGTTTAGTAAGGAACAGCTTTGGCTCAAAAGAGAAAAGCAAACTTTATCCAAGATGAGATCATGATGACTGCAGGGGGAAAGGAAACCAGAAAATCCATTATTTGTTGGTCTAAAGCGGTGGTGGGCGAATTGTTTTCCCAAGGGGCCACATGAGAAACTGGGACTGTTGTGGGGGGTCCCATCAATAAGCTGGACTCAATTCTGCTCGATAACTTTATCTTTTTATAAGCTCATTGGTGCGGCCCTCCACAACAGGCCCAGTCTCTCATGTGGCCTCTTGGGAAAATGAATTGGTCAACCCGGAAGAGCGTCAAATTGGGAGTGTGTTACTGCTGCAGTGCCTGAGGTGGGTCAGAAAGAAGGAATTTTAATGCACAATGTTTCCGATAGTGTATATAGGTGTTTTTGGATCTATTTGAACTGTTATGCGTATAGTAGTAATGAGCAAATTTTCCAGTTGGGCCAATTCCAGTTTCATCCCAAGTTGCAGAGACCAGTAAAAAGAACTGCAAAAATAACCTATGAAAAAAACAGCAGAATTTCTTCTTTCTTTAATAAGTCGACAGACGTACGAGTGCATTTTGAAAATGTCCACGTTTGATGAGTTATCCATTTAAAGAAAAAAAATATACATATATATTACAGTCTGAGATGGTTAATTTTTCCACATTTAGTGGATTTATGCTCATTATGCACATTCCCATTTATAGATCACATGGGAGTTTTTCAAAGTTTTTATGGCTTTAGTCTTCAAACATTGTGTCTAGATCTAAAAATACTGTCAACTTTCCGTAAATTTTCACCCCTGTGTGGCGATGCCTGCATGGCATCACCGCACCAGGAACAGCAGTGCATTTTATTAAAAAGTAATGAATGATTTCACTACAAATTTCACACTTTTGTGAGCCATCCAGGGGTGAGATTGAACCTTCTGGAGGCCCAGAACTCAAAAACCTCAAAGAGCAGAAAACAGTCATAAAAAAAAATGCAATGGAAATATGGTCATTATTCTTGTTCAAATATTAATTTGAAGGCTATAAGAGTCTTCTTTGGAGTCTGCAGTCTCCATTTAGTATTTCCAAGGTCTATCACCAGTGCACTTTGTCACATTTTGCTTTTGGAGAAACAGCTTTTCCACCTTCACTAAGCACTAAAACTTTTTTTACAGTATTTTTTCATATTTCCTTTATTTTGTGTTTCTTTTTTATGTGACGATGAAAGGTGTCTAGACGCTCACCCAATACAGCCGACTGCTGCAATGTGAAGATAAGATTAAAAAAAAAAAAAGGCGAGGAAATCCGGTGTTAAAACCATAGTTTGTATATAAAAGATGGGCATAGCTTCCAGGTCTGAAAAGTGAAGCTGATGCAGAAGTGTCTTAAACCTGTGTTCTTTGTATTGGCCAGTAGGGTGAATCCTCTGGTTGCAAAAAGGCTTGTCCCCAACGTCAGCATCATAAACTGAGGGTGAGCATGATGTCAAAGAGGCTTTCGAGCCTGAGATCTTGAGTTTAAGTCACTACTGAGTTGTGTTGTTTTCTTCACATTCCTTTTGTTGGGAGTGTTTAATTTATTTTGTTTTATTAGAATTGATTAAGAAATAGTAGAAAACAATTCTTGAATGGAAACTTTGTCTCAATAGAAATTATAACAAGGATGTCTGGGTGACTTTGAAGACAAACCCCGAACTAGTGTTGGTTTGTAACTATTCTTCAACCACAACGAGGCTGCCGGATCACGGTTATTCAGTGTTGAAATATTTGCTGGGGAATAATTCTCAGTGTTTTACTTACAATGAAGCATATAACGTATTATTTATACCTACAGCCAAGGTATTCATCAAATTGGAAGTAAAAAAATTACACAAAAGACAAGAGCTCAGTTAAATTAGGTACGGCCTATAATACTAAATATAAGAGCAGAATACTTTGGCAGCCATCCTCACAAACTGGGTGCCTATGGCCCTACAGGCTGTGCCGACGCCCCTGTTAAAAGTCATAAAGCGCTATAAACACGGGGAGCTGGGCTTGACCGTGCCATCAAAGGCGGTGCTGCTCATCACCAACCCAAGCACACACCCGGAGGGAGGGAGGGAGGGGGAGGGGGGGGGGCTGTGTGTGTGATTCATAGTTGTGTGCCACATGTTGGAGAAATGTTTCACTCCCACAAAGCGTGTTGTCGTCACCGGTCAGCTCCCAGCAGCAGCCTCCTGAAGGGGGGATCTACCCCGGAGGGCTCCGCAGTTCAACTCTCGACTAGCAGAGGAGGACTCACAGTCCGAGACAGAGGCTCTCTCCGAGGATGTGAAGATAAGCGGCGCCGCGGCTCCACACTAGCTCGGTTCGCACGCTCCTCTAACGGCGGCGGTCATTTCTAGTAAATGCAATTTGCAGCAGCGCTTCACTCGCGCTTTTCTTTTTCCTTTTCCTTAATTTTTCTCATTTGTGAGCGATCGCTGTGGCAGTTCAGTCCACATCCGGGCCACAATGCTTTGACTCCATTATTGTCTAAAACTGGCGGAGAGGTTGATAAACCTTGTCATTTTTTACATTTAAAGAGACATTTTTTGTACGTGCAGTGAAGGCTGGGGTCCAGAGGAGATGTCTAACCAAGGAGTTCGGCGGAATGGCCCCGTGAAGCTGCGATTAACAGGTAGCCTGCAACGCTTTTAAATCCCCAATATTCCCACACACACACTAGCTAAGAAGGCTCGGTGTATTTGCTGGCTGGGAGCAGTTCCCATGGGCTACGGAGTTGGCTTGCCGCCGGTTCTCTCTACTCTCATTTGCACAATTTTCTTAAAAGCAGCGATGTATTTAAATTACCGGTTGACTTTATAGTGCTAAGGCATGCAGGAAAAGCGGGTCGGCATATGTGGGGATTGTGTTTAATTTGGACATTGTTGCTCTTGGAAATAGTCTCAGCCTTGTGATTGTCGCCAGTAAAGCACCACCAGCAGTAACACTGGTACCCGGGGGTAGCGCAGCTACCTTCCCTTTGAGCTGCTTATAACCATAACGTGCAAGAATGTCTTGCATTCATATTCAACCCGTAAGTGTCATTATTTTCAGCAGAAAGGGAGCTTTGCAACTGCCGCGCTGTTCTGCTGACAGACGGGCTCACGTTAAAGTTGGCTAGCTGAGCGTAGCATGAGCCAGACTGGCTCCCAGTTAGCTGCAATCAAGCCTTTATTCCAGGACAGCGATGATAAGCAGCTCAGGTCGCAGGAGTCTGCAGCTGAACAGGGAGCGAGCAGAGTGCCAGAGCCAACACACAACTGCCCCCTTTGTTTTTTGTTATCGTTGTTAAAGCAGGTCACTGTTAAGTTGTACTCCTGAACCCATGACCCCTCCTTGGCTTCTTCTACGTTATGATTCACTCGGAAACGCTTAAATGTCAATTTGTTGGGAAGTAGCATGTAGTTGTGCCGGTCTGTGTCCCTCGTCTCTGCCTCAGCACAGTCAGGAGTGAGAGGTTTACATGAGAGCAGCACACTGTTTTGACTGGGAGAAGGGGTCAGACGGCTGCCCCCCTTTTTTTGTTTGATGTGCGTCCAGGGTCCGACCTGAATCCAATTTAAGGGCCGTCTGTTCCGCCAGGAACGGCCGAGGGAAATATTTAAGTTGGTGCTGTTTCTGATAGGAACAAGTGGAGATAACAAGGAGGGGATCGCAGTGAGGTGAGCGGCAGAGATGCAGGGTGGCCACAGTTTCAGTTCTCTCTCCATAATGAAGTGAAAATTGGGCACTCCTCATTCATACAGTTATACAGGAGTATGTATTTGAGATTGCTTTCTTTCTCATCAGTGATGTTCCTCAGAGAGATGTCATTACTTTTTTTTTTTTTTTAGGCACAAAGCTTTAAATTAGAATGAACTTATTGCGTTTTTCTTTACTTTCTGTCATATATATACTGTTGCAAAGGTGGATGCTAGTTTGAAGCATGGCCAAATTTTCAAATGATGTCACTGTATGCACGAATAATCCCCGGGTACCAAAACCTCAGGCTTCATACTGCTCTGAAGCCTGAATTTCAGCCAGTTTTTTTCTACTCGTGTCTCTGTGTGATGTCATTAAAAAAAAAGGGGGGGGGTATCTCTAATATGGTCATTTCAGGCTTTGAAGCCTCAGGAGCAGCCAAACAGGAGCTAAAACGTATTGTTTCAGATAGTGTTTGAACTGAGTAGCTATGAAAGAAAAATAAGGATTTTTTTAAAACTGTGTATCATGCAAAGGTACTCTAGTAGACGTGCAGGGTAAAAGAGGTGGAGGTGAGCGTAACACTTTAAACTCCAGACAATTCTGTTGGTTGTGAATTAGTTTGTCGCTGCGGTCGTCTCCTGGTGGAATTCTAAGAATGCGAGTCTCCGGTGGAAAAAATGGTGAGAGCAGGACCTCGCAGCCCACCTCTCCTGTTGAAGCTTAGTGATACTTGACCCCCATCAAGACTCAATATTATACTTTTTTACGAGCAATAGAAGCAAGTAGTTGCACATATATATCTGTTTGTCTTCCAGTGTACTTGCATGTGTTTTTTTTCCAGTAACACCAGCCATCCCTCCTCATGGAAACTTTTTTCCAGACTTATGTAATATGCTATGTGCCATGTCATCCATATGGTCAGCTCTGCATCTTAGCTCAGGCCATTGCGTTCTGTTGTCCTCCAGCTTGTGCAAAGCAGAGCTCAGAGGAAGGTCTGCAGAAAGACAGCCCGAGTCCTCACTTTCATAAGAGAAACTTCGCTCCATGTTGTCATTATGTGTTTCTTTGTTTAGCCCTGCACAGCTGTGTATACTAGGCTGATTAGACTGCCACATAAGAAGTAACAAGAGTGTCTTTGCTACATCGTAGCTGCATGTTGTCATCTCCAGTGGAGTTGTTTTTTTTTTTTTTCTTTCTTCTCTTTTTCTTTTTGACACATAGCTTGCTGATTAATTCCTTCCCCCAGCAGGTTGTGAATGATGAGTTTCTACATTTTAAACAGGCTTGTGTTTGTGTTGTAGGCGTCTCTCCTCGCTGACAAGCCTCCTGTCCATTTAAAGCAGATGTTGCAGATGTTTGCCAGCTATTAAAGTGGGAAAAAATATAACAAGCAAGCTGCTAAAACCAACACTTGGGGTGAGAATTGCCCTTCGACTCCTGGGGGCAGGTTTCCATTCTGATCTACAGCTGATGTCTGCTGAGTTATGGCACGACACAAACGCGTGCCAGTGGCGTAACATTACATCATGCGCGCATAAATTAAATTGCTAAGGCTCTTTGCTTTGTCCGACCATTCTTAAATTCTGCCGTGCACGCAAAGCTTCTGGCATAACTTGGGCCACTTTCCATGCAAAAAAAAAGAGAACGCATCCCTCTTGTCTGCTGTAAATGTGGAACCACAAGCTGCCTCTCATAGAAGTGAAATCAGACCCATAATAACTGAGATGGTCAAAAATCACACACAGTCAGCGACGCCTCATGAAAAACGCTTCTATCCGGAAAGATGTGCCGGAGAATAATAAATAGGCTGATGTTTATTGATTTTTCTTTTTTTTTCTTTCTGGTCGGGTTCTTTACGTTTTATTGCTGTTTTGTCTCAGCTCTGCGTTTACATGTGACTTGTTACGCATATGGTTTGCTCATCTGAATTCTTTGGCGCGGTGCGGACCAGCGAAGAGAGCTATCTCAGTGGGATTCCCTAGAATTCTCCATTCGCATTCCCACCTCTTCCTCTCTGAGTCACTCCTGTTCTTTCCGACTGTAAGCCTCTTCCCTCTCAGACCAGGTCCAAAGCATATTTCACTCCCACCCTTACTAACCGAGCTTCCTCCGCACTCCGATCTTCTTTCTGCCTGATGCACTCTGTTAGTTTTTTTTTCTTTTCTTTTTTTCATAATCAGAAATGATCAGGATTTCACAGTGCTGCAGGTTTTTGTGGTAGTGCTTGCAAAAATGCCTGTTGAATGAACACAGGGAATAAAACAGACTTATTTTAAAGATGCAACAACGGCCCAGTGTGGCCTGGAGTGAAAGGCTTAGGTTTTTCTCTTTTTTAAATTTATTTATTTATTTTTATTGTGAGTCCTCTCTTTTCAGTCGTCTGCAGACGGGTGTCTTTGGATGCTGGTTAATTGGAAGAAGAAACTCCCACAGCTGGGCACAGATGGGGCTGTGGAGGCACAGGACCTGATCATCAGGAATGTTTTAATGTGGTCTGAGCTGGCGCTTGGTGCATTCATGTGGTCTCAGTCAGAGGCCATTTTTACAGAGTGGCTGTATGGAAGTGATTTGGGTTCATCTGGGTGTTCAGACAGGATACACTGTAAATACACAGTGATTAGCTGCATGTGGTGAAATGTTGACTCTGCTCAGCCCATCATAGTCATGCATTTTGAGCAAACATTTCCACATTTTGCTTCTGACAGGTTGTAAAAGAAAACAAAATAATAGCTGAAAAAGACCAGGAGGGGGGAAAAAAAATAACAAGGGTGGAGGAATCGGGGAGGGGGGAATGTAACGAGCAATTACGGCACATCATTTGTAAACATTTTCCTTCTCCCTGCTGTGAGTCTCCCATAATTTTAAATTGTCCCATCAATTAATTGACTGGCTGGAGTTGGCTTTCCTGTTGGTTCAGCTGCTCCTCGATGAGGACAAAGCCTTCTGCGGTTGCTCTACCCTCAACTGCCGCCAGCAACGGCCCAGAGGAGACCAGATGTAGCCGGCGGGAGAAAAGAGTGGGCAGCTTTGTAGAAAGGAAGTGCTCCCCAGACTCGAACACTTGTCCAAACGTCACCCCTGACAGGTGGGGAGCAGAGCAGTCTGGATTCCCTCTTTTGAGGTTCCCTTATGATAATAAGTGAAGTGCAGAATTGCAGTCATATTACTTAGCGGGACTTCAGGCGTCTCGTGTGTTGCTTATGTCACTGGGTGGCTCACAGCTTTATCCTCTCACTGAATTATAACAGTGTGCATGGGTTTGATTAGTGGGCAGCGTGTGTGGTTTGGGGAGACTGGCTCTTCATGCTGAGCAAAGCTTCAACGCTTCATATTTGTTGCTTTGTGATATTAATATTTGAACAAACAGTGTGTGTGGATACAGGAAAATACTGTTTTATTTGGTGTTTGAAAGAGCACAGTAAATCACCTACTGTGTTCTCTGTTTATACTCAGGATTTTGACAGTAGAGATTCTCAACCCGGGCTACCTGCATCCCGGGGGATTACGTCTGCAGTTACTAGTGGGGCACAAAGCTCACAGTGAAGTCATCCTGGTAGCTTGTCCAGAGCTGATATTTGGGCCGTGCACCAAAATAAGGATTAAAACACTCTTCCCTTCACACGTTATACTTCTACCGCACATATATGTAACATTACCCAATATTACAGCTTCACTAATGGCTCAGCGCAGACCGCGGTCTCTGGGTTCTCCCAGCAGAGCACCACACAAATGCAGTGCTCATTCACGTTATGGATGCAGTAAACCACGAGAAAAAAAAAAAAAAAAAACACCGAGCGTTCTAAGCTATGTCTTTACTGTAATGTTGAGCAAAGTTGAAACTGTAAACCTCAACTGTGCCTGTGCTTTAGTGCAATAACACAACTGCTTACAAAACGCTTACTGGTTCAGCTGCTGAGAGTGGTGGGAGAACTGTTCATAGATTTATATTCAGGATGCGGTGAGTGCTGTCTCTCTCTCTTATAATGTCTCTGCTAATAGCCAATAATGATAAATGATTCAAATAGTAAAACTTCCAGCAAATGGCTTTTAATCCAAGTTAATGGTATGAAGGCGGCCTTGCCCAGTCCGATTTTTAACTAGTGACTCAGAGAAAGTGTCGGTGTAAGTGCGTTAGAACTTCCCAGCTACCACCATCAGTCGCACAACTGGTGATTGTCAGTAAATTTTTAAAGGTGCGTGTTTGTGTGCAGCAGAACACCTTGGCTGTATTCATCCAGTAACTCAGTGTGGAGCTGATTCTTGCAGTTATATCGGAGGTTTTAACTGGAAAGGGTCAACAGGCATCAGCCAAAATTCCTTATAGCACTTGGTGTTTAATCAATATTTCATTAATTATGATTTTGATGGTTATTAAAACCAAGATAAGTGGGATAAAACTAACCAATTCATTGCATTATCTTTTTTCTTGTGTTATAAATCAAGCACACCACATAGTGCTGCACTTTTACCCCTCCCTAAAAGCCAAGGCAGACTTGCTGTTCAGTTCAGCTCCGTCCAAGATAACTAAAAGAGTTTGCAGTTAACAAGATCTGTCTAGACAAAGTAAAACTCATAAGGGTTACTTAGGTGAACCCGTGGAAAGATTATTAATAGTTTCATGCAGCTGCTTTGTCTCTGGGTCGCTCTCGTGGTCCGGTTTTTGCGACACGCAGCACTTGGTCGGCGACTTCAAGTCTCTGTCGTTCTCCCCGTGACGACAGTTCAGGTCTCCCGAGACGCGCGAGCCTGCTGCTGTCTGGTGCTCTGTTCGCTCCAGACTTCCTGTAGTGGAGGTTGCAGGCCTGAGAGCAGCAGTAGTGATAGAAAGGAAAGTGCCGCTATAGAGGGCAGAATGGCACACAGGAGCCTGTGGCGGAATCGAACCAGTGCCAGCCCAGGCAGCAATCTAGATGGATAAAGGCCAGATCAGAGAAAAAAATCTGTAAATCTGATATTGGGTTTAACTGTCCCTTTCCCACAGGAGTACCCATCTATCTCTATTTCTATGGTTTATGCAGGCGATGTGCTGGAAGCTGTGGTTAATTACAGTTCATAAAGAATTTAGATTAGCTGGGTGTATTTAAGGTTCAGGATGAGTCAGATCAGGATCTCTGTACTCAGGATCACACTGGTAGCGTGCCTTCTGCAGGCCTGCCAGAGCAAATGAGAGCACAGAGTGAGACCATCTCTTTTGGCCTTGGAGAAGTGCTAATCCTGCAGGGTGGTTTGGGGAAGACCTTCTTCAAAGGCCTGCTCTCTTAACCTGGCTGTGGTGGTTAATGGGCCTGAATTGGATTAGTGGTGAGTGTGAGGGAGGGAAGCTCCAGTGAAAACTAAACAGTTTTTTGCCCGCAGGCTCTTCTCCTATCATTCCTGCCTGGCTGTTATACACGCTGTCCGTCCCAAAAGCACAACCTTCCCACCCCCAGCTCCATTTCTTGCCTACTTCCCAAACTAGTTCTCCCTTTGAAGTTAGAAACTCTACTTGGGGGTATTTTTTCCATTAGAGAGTTGCATGCATATCCAATATCAGACCAGAACCCCATTTGACTTTAGATGCTCTTGGATGTCTAAAACAGTGCATACCGAAGAGTGCTATACTTTGCACCAGACATTATCATTATATCTTATTTTACTGACAATTGGAGTCGGTGTAAGTTTGGTCAGAGTACCCAAGTCTGCATGAAGCTTGTGTTCTTTCATCTGATCTTTAGGATGTCTGCGATTATGATTGTCATCACTCAGCAGTGTGCCCAGGTGAGATCACTCAGCAAGTTTCCACAAACATCCATGCGTGCAAGGGTCATTTCACTTTCCCTAGAAACAGAGGTGGAGGCAGTGTGGTCAGAGAGTTCCTGCCCTGCTGTCTGATGGAGGTGGTGTTGGGTGGGGAGGGTAACCTGAGATTAACTCTTTGACGTGCTAGCTCTGCTTTAAACTTGGACAGACACGGGTTGACATGATTATCTGTGTAACTGACTAACCTCAAGCAGATGGGGTGCTCTCTAGTCTCCAGCTGAAAGGGGGGGGGGGGGGCGTTGGTGCTAAAGCCACAAGACGCCAACAGCTGACTGGAAATGTCTGTTCATGCTACAGCCTGACGTTTGAGCCCCCTTGAGTGCTCTTAGGAGACAGGATCAGAAGAGAGATGTTTATATTCACACTAGATCACATTTCAAATGGCATCTCCTCTGAAGTTGAACAAATACACCCCTGGATTCCTGTGTAGTAAAAAAAACAAAAAAATCTGACTGCGTACGCACAGAGAAGTAAATATGATATTTCAGCAGGGTTTTTTTTTTTTTTTTGGTCTTCACCAACATACTTGCCTTAGATTTAGAAAAATCCTAAATATGTACAGAGGCTCACAGTTACTCATCATCCCCTGTCTACTCTCAAATGACTGTCTGGTTGATAAGAGTTGCGGTTTGCTTCTCAGGAAGTCACTTAAGAAACCAAACTTCAGATCCAAGCAAAACTGGGAGTGCCTGATGAGTCAGCTCTCAGGCAGACGCTACAGACACTGAAGTCAGTCATGTTTAGAGATGTAGCCCGATACCTGCTATTAATCTCTATTATTATGGGCAAAGCATTTGATGTACAAATTGCTTAAAACCAAAAGCACCTTTTTAAAAGACTTTGTATCCTCATGTTACCTTTTGCCTTTGAGTTTCCTGCAGCTGAATGAAGCTCGAGTGTTGCATTGCATCAACGAGAGGGCAAAGCCAAAACAGTGAGAGACATAACTATTTGTTTAGGTACATTTATTTATAGATAAACATGTCTAAGCATGTCTTTGAAACATCTGCATACCTATACGCCTTAGTAAGAAATTTTAAAATATGGGTTAAGCTATATAGAGGATAAACATTTGATGCCCTGAGCTGGGAGCTTACGTTTTTCTAAACATGAAACGGGAAATAATCAAGCCATCAGGGACCCACAGTGCGTGCCTCATTATTTAGTCGGCACAATTTCTTTCATCTACTGACCAAACAGGACTCAGACGGTTTAAGTCGTCGTCTCTGTTGCCAGCTTGGGTTGTAAACTCTCTGCCATTATTAGCACGATTGTTGTTGTTGAATTGTTCCAGGCCTAACTTGCCTGCCACTGGTATTGCGGGAATATAGTGCCAGCTTTACATTCTGTGCTGCTGGCGATACAGCCAGCCACTGACGGCGCTGCCCCCCCCCCCCCCAACAAAAATATCGCTTTATGCAGAGCAAATCTGTTTTGCCCCGGTTTGCAGTATTTCTTTCACATAGACTTTATTTCAATGTGGCCAGCAAAGTATATTTGGAGACTCAGCTTAGCATTTTTTTCCAACTATCTGAGAGAGCAATTCTGTCTGCGCTCGGTTTACTCGTGGATGATCCCCCTCAGTCTTATTTTAAAAGCTCAGTTGCTGCTCAGCAGCTTGCCCCGGCCTCTCCATCTCGTGTTTCTGCTGTCTCTCCAGAGGGCTTCGCATCCCATGGTCAGACACGGTTCACCTCCACCATTTTGGACTGCAGCTGGGGACTGTACTTTGGCTCTGGAAATCCACTGATAGCTGGAGAACCTGCAGCCAGTGCAGAGCTGTATTCGCAAAGCTCACTCAGGCCTCAGAGCAGAGCAAGGGTTTCCTTCGCCAGCTGCGGTCCGAGATGATGGAGTCTTTCTGCAGGATGAGACGGTTACCAGTAATGTGGTGGATTATGCTTTCATTATTTATTTACCTGCTGTCAAATTCTGCTTTATTAAGCTATTATTTTGGCGGCTGGTCTCTCAACATAGGGGTCTCTCAACTTTTGGGCTAAAGCATGTCGTCTTTTATTTAAAAAAAAAAAAAAAATATAAAAGAGCACCTTAAACCAGTATTACTTAATAATTTAGGAAAGCATGGGTGTGCCTCACTTGTGTGTGCACACACATGGATGCTCTGACAAATGGTTTCAGCGTGGCTAAATTTGGGTCAGACATGATGACGCATGTCCTCTTGACATGTGTCAGGCACTTTAAACATGACTTGCAGCTCATTGTAAAAGCTGTTTATGGCGCGCACCTGCACACAGCGGCATTCGCTCATGGCTTTGTTATCAAGGGACCACCGCTGCATCGCTTTGAATCACCGGGTCTAGTTAATGTTGACAATTACTGTTAATGAATATGTGACATCACATGTCAGTTGGACATTACTCGTGTGCTGCGGACTGCTTCTATCTATGATAACCATACTGTTACTGTCCCGATTTTTAAAAGTGGCTGAAGTTGCTCCCAGTGCAACACATCCATTGGCGAGAGGGGGAAAGGGAAGGGAGAAGGGAAAATATGGCTGGGTGGTAATGATGTAACACTGCTCCCAGATGAAGTTGTGAAATCACTCCTTTAAACTAAAAGTCCCCAGGAAATCTTTTTTTTTTTTTTTTTGGGTGGGGGAGGGGTGGTGGGGGGGCAGTAATAATTTCTGGCAATTAGCACAGAAGTGCGGTGGTCCTTAACTTCTGTTAAACAGGTTGGTACTATGCACCCCTCCAGTGCAGCTTGATCCAAGCCTCTCCTCTGCTCTCCTCCATTACATCAGAGCGGGCAAAGGAGCCAAGAAGCTAGGAGAGCCACGCAGCCACTCAAAACAGCTCGGGTCCCAGCCAACAGTGGTGCAAGCTTGCAGAAGCCCGAGCAGCGCCTCCGCTGTGCTCACTGTTTTGACTTCTCGCTTATTAGTGATGGTGCTGTGGAAGACTTTACTCGCCTGGATGGCTCTCTCGGGCACGTTGTAGCACACAGAGTGGAAAGAGAGAGTGATGTACTATGCAGGGGAAGCAGGAATGCCACAGTGCCATTGTGGCATGGTTTCCCACTATTTGGAACTGAAAATAGGAGGGCTGGACTCCTCTGTTATGCAATTACAGTGGACTGTATCACGGAGGGAAAAGGTGACGTGAGGTGGATGAAATGTTCTCACACTAAGAATGTTGCCAGCCTCTTTCCTCTCACGTGTGGATGTGTGTGGCAAGTTTCCCCATGTCATCAAACAGGTTTTTGCAAAAGCACGACCTTTTTGATGGTATCACTTTGTGTGCATCTTTGTGTCTGCGGCGCCTTCTCTTTGTTTGAAGAAAAGTTTGATTATAAAGTGAGCTTAGTTCAACGTCGCAAGTGCCTTTTGTGTGTTTTCAAACATTTCAGGACTCATTCTTCAGGATTTTGTATCAGTTTAAAAAGCTTTTTGTGGCCGGGAGCCGTTACGTAAGAGAAAATTTGGAGCTTAACGTCACTTCATAGCGTAAGAAAGTGTGTCCACACTATACAGCTGCAGTAATCATTTGTTACACCCTAAAAGTCATGTGATTGTTTCCGTGGCGGCAAGTACGGTAGAGTCCGCTTGTGTCCAAGTGATACAAATTTTGTTATCAGATGGTGAGCCCGAGGCTCCGTGCGGATGTCTGCACCCTGGCCAATTTTTTGCTACCGCACTACAAGCAGCAACTACACATGCTCCCTGCAGGCCGATTCAAGCGGACTTCAAAGAAATATAACAGGAGTGACTCTACTCGTTCTCCATGGTGTCTGCAGCTGTCCATGTCCGCAACCAAGCGTAATCCCCATCTAAGGAGTGCGATGTGTCACAATCATATCAGTTCTTACTGGCCTTAAGATAACATGGGAGGAAGGAGTGGGCACAATAGACTTGTTTTATTGGTGTAAATAGTTGCGTGCACTTTTTAATGATGCACCACAATTTTATGACTTACAGCAGTTTAATTCACTGGATCCTCAGCCCAGCTTTAATAACCACTGTTCTAACTTTTTTATTTTTACCTCCACCGCTGAGGTTCTGTTTTTGGTAGCGTTTGCATGCGTGCGTGTCTTTCGTAGCTCAAAGTTTTGAATGAATTCTGATAAAACTCGGTAGGGGTGTAGAGTAGAGTGGGGTCGTGTGGCAAAACAAAATAAACTTTTTATTGCGAAACATTTAAAATAATTTTACTAAACAATTAAATGAATGCTACACATGTACTGTAGCCACATTTAAAAAAAATACTCAAAATTAGTAATCATAATGTAATCTGATTTATTTATTTTCCTTAACCACGACTCGTCTGTCCTTCCATTCAGTCTGTGTAAAGCTGTCATACATACATTAATACAGTCGCTTCCTTCACGTGTTAAATCTCTGCGGCCTGTGTTATGCATCACGGCGCTTAAAATAAAACCAAAGCTGAGCTTATCTTCCTGCCTAATTACTCACCTTGACTGGTTGTCCAAACATTAGCAATGTCACACAGTCACTGGAATTTAATACATTGTTTTCCAACCACGTCACACCGTCCGTGTTTTAACACCACCTGGAAGAACCGGGTCTCTGCTTCCTCCGAGCGTCTCGAAGTATTTCACGAGCTCTCTCATCGCTGTTCCAGCAGGTGCTGAGTGTGATGTATGATGATATATGGCTTCTCATAGTCACGGCCTTTTATCCTTTTTATGAAAAAGAAGCTCTGGGGGGATTTTATGCCTTCTGTGTTTTTCTTCCCTCTAATTCCATCATTTTTCTTTAATGCTTTTGGTCACACCGATTTGGTGCAACAGATGTCCCCGGTCATCCTTTCCTCCTGTAACAGGAGTCCAGGGAATCGCAGTTTTCCGTCTTTGTTTGCGGCATATAATGGTTGTCACAGGGAGTTTCTTTGGTGCATGTCACTGCTCAGTTGTTGACAAGATTGCTCTTTTTCCCCCTCCTCGCTCAAGACACGTGCGTCGTTGAAAGTTCACCTTTTTCTGTTTTTCTCTGTGTAAAATGATGCATGGGGATATTATGTTGTTCTTTTTCCTTTCTAATTTTCAAAACCCTTGAAATTGCAGGTCTGTTTGGAAGTTTTTAAAAAGATTTTCCTGGCAGTTAGCCTTTCCATGATCACTCTGCTACCAGTGACTCTAATATCTGTATAGTGTGACCAGAGGTCTTATCAGATTTGCATATTACATAAGTGGATTTGCTAAGATATAAAAACCTGCTAAGTGGAGTTATTTCCCAGTACCTACAAGTCAGTTTGTCCTAACCACATTTCCAGTTAAGTCTGTACCCCATGTAGAGCTGGACGGAGCTCCTGAAATTCTACCCTGCTTCCTCGCTCTGTTCTGCCTGATTGCAGTTTAAGGGCTAACGTTGAAGTGGCGGAGCCTTTAAAAAGTAACCCTACATCGTTATAAACAAAGCACTGAATGTGCTTCGTAAATAAGAGGTGCGGTCGCCTCTGTGGCAAACATACTGTAAACATAAAGCAGGGCTTTTTGACTTTGATTATCTTGTATCAGCCTGAGAGATAAGTAGGCTCTTCCATTTGTATCCAACATGTTTAGAATATGGAAAAGATGAGAAATTAATTGGAATTTTTATCCCGTTGAACCTGCATCTGCCATTTCCCACAAGACCATGAACCTTTCAAGGAATTTAATCCCAGTTAAGTTGCTTTCATATTGTTTCTCACATGACATCATGCGCACATTGCTCAAGGTTTGTCCGCCATGCTGGAGAGGATGCAACCACCGGTTGCTAGGGAAAAGCCTGTGTTCTCCGACTAGTTGGCAGTGGCTTCTGGAGGCACCAGAAACCTCCTGATGATTCCTTCTTCGGTTGCTAGCAGATTTCCACAGTCACTTGTAGTTTTTCATGTTTGTCTGCGAGCATTCGCCGACTGCTAGCCGAGTGGTAGTAAAACTCGTGGCTTAGAGCTGCAGCCAGCATGTTTCAAAAGGTGCAACTTTTACTTTGTAGGCAAATGATTCCTGTTCTGGTTTATGTTGCACTTTTCACAGTTTCACTCCAGCTGGGAGAGCAGCTGGACAGTGTTTGTAGACAAGTGTCACTTCCATGCAGACTACAGGCAACTAAAGCAATATGCCAGGTTTTTGCCAAACGATTGGGAAATACCCTCTTTTTTCCCCCCCTAGTGACGGGTGGGTCACTAGGGAAAAGTGGAGGTCACTGACTGGTCTGTAGGCCTGTGTGACTGGGCCTTTAGCAATTATTTTCCCAATGACTGCCATCAACCACCAGCAACCACTTGCAACCGGTCAGGGAATGCACTTTTTCTTCATCTCAGTGGGTGGTTGCCAGATGGCCACTGACCGGTCTGCATGACTGGGGCCTTACTCACTTGATCCTACATTGTCAACATCTCAGTATGCTGAGTTTTTTTCCTCATTTATTTAGGTCTGCAATCTTGCCTCTTTTAAGCATAAATGCAACAAGGTTCACCACAATGAAGAGAGTCAGAATAATGAGTCTCGCCAGTAATGAATGAACCAAATTGTTTTTGACACAATGTTCTGTTAAAGTGTTCATGCATGTGTTCTCATCTAACTACACACAGAATGTGTACCAGAATATAGCCATCGTGTTGTGGTGAGAAAACTTGACCTGATTGATTGGGTTTCACTGGGTTTAATTTAACAAATATCAGCTCAAAACAAATTTGTTTCCTTATGTGTGTTTGTTATTGGTTTAATCTTTGTAGTACTCTGAAAACTCAAACAAAAATGCATAATGGATTTTTTTAAATTCTTGGTTCAGGTTCTCTGGCTCTGCAGTTCCTGGAACTTTGTTAAAAGAGCAGTTGGTACGTCACTCGGTCACTTCTCTTCAAAATGAACTTGGACTTCTTCCTGCTGGACTCTGTTTTATTTCCGGCTCAGTACCCGCATGTCAGCGAGGCTGTCTCGCATGGAAGCTCCAGTACCCAACTAATATCAGCTTCCCTTTGCTGCAGCTACAGTGATAGTGGTCTAAAGAGACAGTGTTCAAGACCAAACATGCTGTCATTGGAGACCTATAAGGAGGCAGCTTGAAGATTAGGAAGATCCTAGTCGGTGACAAGCCAGGGGTCTTCATCTTGGTTTTCTCCCTCCATTTCGGTTTTAAATCCCACAAAGGTTAGGGAGGAGTGGAGAAGGGAAAAGGAAGCTCTTTGTTTATAGAAGAACAATGCGGCGCATGAGAGTGCATGGCGCTGGGCCCGGAGTCAAAACGGGGCAGACAGGCAGAGGAAAGGTCTGGGGCTGGACGAGGGAGGAGGAGGTGGGGGAGTGCCGTTCCCTGAAGATGTGTCAGACTG
Source organism: Cichlasoma orientale (assembly GCA_034780415.1). Lineage (NCBI taxonomy): Eukaryota > Metazoa > Chordata > Actinopteri > Cichliformes > Cichlidae > Cichlasoma > Cichlasoma orientale. The sequence goes on along the minus strand of JAVDPK010002402.1, from coordinate 640,481 downwards.
TCTGGCGATGCTGGGTCAGTGCACTGAACTGGAGGGACCAGGTGGACAGGAAGGGACGGTCAGAATGCGGTCAACCTGAGTTGGCAGACCTACAGAGATTTCACGCAACCAGACATCAGCTCCTGCTCTCCATCTTCCTCTTACTAGACTGCTTTTCCAGATTTTTTTTTTTTTTTTTTTTTTTTTTTTTTTTTTTTTTTAACTCTGGGATGGGAATGATGGAATATTACCAGCCGGTTGTCTCTGTTCCCACACCCCCCATTTCCTCCACCTCATGGGCTCCACTGTAATGGTTAACCGCAGAGCAACATACTAGAGGCAGTGTGAGCCGTCTTTTCCCCATGGTGTTGTGTTCCTTTCCCATGCTTTGTTGTGTTGCTCTGTGTGACTGTAATGATTATAGTTCCTACATATGTTTAGTTCACAACAGACCAAAGTCAGTCTCTAGTTTTATCTCGTCCTGACCAGTGATCGCTACCACGACCCCTACTACCCCCCCTCCCCTAGACATCATGTGACCACCCCCCCCAGGTGTTTGGCTTGCGTCTGGTGGACTTCATTGATTCGCCTGCACAGTAGGGCTCTTTGTGTGCCAGCCTGTGAGAAACTGTGCCCATCCTCTCCCCACAGGTGGGACTTTTAACTTCACCCCAGGGTCTCAGTTTCTGGCTGCACGGAGCTGCTGTTGCCACTCAGTGTATTTGATTATTTTTATTAAGAGACAGGCTGGCAAAGGAAGGAGCTAAGTCAATGCAAGCTGATAATCAGTTGTATGCTGTGTTTGTTTAGCTTTCCCAGCTGTCCTGGGAGGGGGGGCTGTAATGTGAAAAGCCATTATGTGACTAATAAGTTGCAGTCAGCCGAGGCAGCCGAGCGCATACACACGACAATGCCATTCCTCATTTGAGTTGCATTTCCACTCACTGACTATTTATTTATTTCTGGTTGTAGTGTTTAAATCTACAGGTGAGTGTTGGATGACGGTGCATCTTAACAGCATTTTGATGTTTTAATCATGTGGGGGTTTTTTTTGTGTGTGTGTGTGTGTGTGTGTGTGTGTGTGTGTGTGTGTGTGTGTGTGTGTGTGTGTGTGTGTGTGT
>JAVDPK010002402.1:616862-639281 GCA_034780415.1 Cichlasoma orientale | reverse complement strand
TATAAAGTTTGTGTGTGTGTGTGTGTGTGTGTGTGTGTGTGTGTGTGTGTGTGTGTGTGTGTGTGTGTGTGTGTGTTCGTGTCCCTGTCTGTCTGCAGTCCTCAAGTTCTCTTTTCCATCCTCTGTGGTCTATTAAACGAAGAAAGTAAAATGGGCTTTCGGGCTAAAAGGTTTTGGTCATTTATCAGATGCAGGGAAGTGTATGTGATCCCTTTTGCCCTCTAAAGCATTTTGTGAAGGCACGAGTGACGGGAGGATACGTGGTAGCTCCCACCAGCAGACTGAACTGAAACATGACGATTGTAAAATTACGACTCAAAGTGAGAAATTCGGGTTCTGCACTTTGACAGATTCCAGTCTGCTGTGGAAGAACCGCATGCCGGCTTGTTGTTCGTTCCGGTGTAAATGCTCGCTGCCTTTTGATTGTGATGTTAAATGTCTGTACCCGTGTCATGCTGCGAGTGTCTCAGTGGTGTTCATCCTGTCTGTCTCTCCGCAGTGGTGTCTCTCCACCTCCCCTCCCTCAGCCCTATCAGTCAGCGCCGCAGTCCCTTGCTGTGCGAGCCGCTGCGACCGGAATGAGAAACACAGGCAGCACAGAGAAACCCTTCTCTCAGCCTTGCCTCGATACTTGCCGTTGCTATGACGACAGAGGATTTTAGCTGGGCCGAGATGCGAGGGGTTATTTGATGCTTTTCCGGAGTGAGCGTCTGTGTGCTTATGTGATAGGAGAGCAAGTCAGAAACTGTTGGGGAGCGCAGTGATACAGTCATCCCATAGTTTGCTACAGATGTTCAGCGCTATGTCAACACAAGTGTCCCAGTTTCTTCTTTTAAACCTCTAAATATGTATTCTGCTAAATGTGAGGACTATTTGACTCTGGTTTTGGTGCAAAATGAAAATAATATCTAATATCTAAATTGTGAAAAACTGTTAAACTTATTAGAGCTGCAACATTTACTCAGCTGATCAGAAAGTCCTTAAGCAAATGAACCATCTTATTTAAAGTGTCACTTCAGTGAGTTTTCAAGCCAAAAAAAAGTCACAAATATCTTTGGTCGTAGTTTTTGTTTATCAGTTTTCGTTTTAAGTTATTTAAATAACTTTGTGGGGATTTTGGCTAAAATAAGGAACTATGAATGGATTTTCTAACATTTTTAGAGTCGAATGGATTAATTGAGAAAATAATTGTGAATCGGGTGATATTTGAGTATATTTGAGCGTGAAAAATGGATACGAATGTTCTCATTAGGAAGAAAAAAAAAATGTCAGACCGTAGCTGACTTTTCTGGGTTCTGCTTCTGTGAAATCTTTATTTCCCACCGAGGGCAAGAACATAACTGTCAGAATCCTCAAGATTTAGTTGTCATAGAAGCTCAGTTTACGATACATGTTGTCTCGTTTTTGTATTGTGAAATATTGTGGCATACCATGTTGCTGCACCACTGAGATTGTTGCCATAAATATTTCAGGGCTTGGTTTTGGGGTTTTTTTTTTTTGTTTTTTTTTTTGCCTGGGGTGTTCAACTACCTTCAAAAGATAATGAAGTTAGTCCTGTGTCTGCTGTTTAGTTGAGCTAAAATTGCAGCTCCCTAAAACCAATGGTACAGTATAGCCATGGAGCGGTCTAGTTGGCCTCTGATATGGAAGAAATGGAAGTCTGTACTTTTTTTTTTTTTCCCATCATTTTTTAAAATTCTGCTACTATGTGTATGCAATCATCAAACTGCAGCGTTGGCGCTCTGTGTGCACCATGACATGTGCCGTTCTTCCATCTTTATGTGCACGCACAGAAAGCTCACATAATTACACTTGTCTGTGTGCGAGCTTGAGAAAGCCCGTCCGGGTTGACCAATAAAACAACAGATTTACGATACTACCCTGTAGGTGAGCGCTCGCCCACTTCCTTTACTTAGAAAAGGTTTCAGTCATCATCACCCCATTTCCCATAATGACGTAAATTTGAGTGAAAAGCTATTTCACTTAATGCCATTACATAAAGCTTTTGCATCAGAGGAGGAAAAAAAAAACATTTAAAGGCCTTTTCTGTGTGTTGGGTCATTTAGCTACTGATGATGTACAGTATCTCTGCAAGGGGTTCAGCATTACTGAGGCGCTCCAATTAAATCTGTAGGCCATGCCAAAAGCACTGAGGGTAATACCCAATCATGAACTCAGAATAATGGCGTTAAAGTATTTGTGTGTAAACCTGGAGGGGTTGGACTTGGCAGTGGATGAAATTTCCTAGAGTTGCTGAAAGCACTTAATGATTATCAGGCTGTTTTGATTGAAACCACTGGACAACGTTGCATAAACCTTGCAGATGGTGCCTTTAGATTGGCGTACTGGGTTGTTGTGGGCTGTTATTTATTTTATTATTTTTTTCCCTCTTTCTTTTCTTTAAAAAAAAAGAAAAAAAAAGTGTGGGATAACCTGGTAATATGCACATTCTTCACCTTCCCTGGTATGGAGCCGGTAAGGAGCCTTCCCATGGCAGGGTACTGGAAGGGTACCCTGACCAATAGCTGAGACTGAATCCAGGAGAAACGATGTGGCTTTAACTTGGGTATTAGCGCAGTTAGCCAGCTTTCTACTGTCTCGCTAGTGGTGAGGGGGGCGTCTGGGAGTTTGCCAATCCAGGCTTATGAGAGGGTTCCTTGAGGGATTCTTTGGGAGTACGCTTTTGCATCCCGTCTACAGCATTAAACTAGACCTGTTAATTGTGGCCTTTGCCAAGGCTGTACTTTGTCTCCAGTCCTGTTTGTGGTTTTTAGGGGGGTAGGCTTTCAGGAATAGCTGCAGTGAGGAAGGCATGTGACATAAGGATCAGAAGGTCACAACTCTGCTTTTTGCTCACTTGTTTTGCAACTTAGAGCCATTATCCAAAGGGCTGAAAGAACAAGGCTGAGACTACAGGTGGCTTGATCGACTTTACTTGGCAGGGCAGTTGGGCTTAATCCACGACTGGATGAGAACTTCAAAAATTCAGCATGGGCTCATGGTAGACCTACCCCAAATGACGTGGAGCTAGTTAAGGTGGTCTACCAGAGATGGCCAACAGGGTTTTTGTTTTTTTTCCCCTGCTCTGCAGAGGCCATTGGTAAGGTTGCTGCTCATGTAAGCTGTCGATGTACAGTAAAGGCAGTTGGTGTGTGATACTTCAACTAGGTGTGGGTGGATGAATTCAATTTTTTGATCAAAATTAAGCTTTCTCTCTACACTGTGCACTCCCCTGCCTGCCAGTCCTACATTCAGAACCCACGCTCAACTCCTCCTCCCCGTGTTTGTTTATCTGACTTCTTTTCAGACTAGAATCACAGAAAGCACTTACAACAATCTCATTAGAGAGACTTTACAAGCTGGAGGTGTGCGAAATTCAGATTTATGTTCGCAGCGAGTGACAATGATTGTCAGAGCGAAGGCGGCAGCAACCCTTAGAGAAGTTTCATGAAACATAAATGAAGCCAACCCTGCCACAAAGTGAGACAGGCATTTCAAAGCAAGGGTCCCAAAAACCCAGCCCGCCCTTTATGTTACCGTTCTGGGAATACTCCGAGCCCTCAACACTCGCGGCATCAATCACTCTGCTTCACGAAGACAGAAGGACTTTGCTGATGCTCTCATTGAAGCCTTTGGGTTAACTAAAGGAAGTGGCTGGCAGTTCATTTGTTTGCACGTAGAAGCTGAGAAGGTGTTCGCTGTTGTCACGTTAAACTAAAGAGTGACTGTTTCCTGGAATCGGCACACATCAAAACTTGCAATCTTTTCATGCTGTCGTGTGTCTTGAGGGTGTGATCGCACATATTTAATCTTTCTAGTGTTGATTCTATTTATAAAATATGGCTCCACTTAGGTTCATGCACATTTTTAGATTTTTTTTTTTTATGACTGTGTTTGGATGGATGGCTGGATTCCACTGCATCCTGGCTGATGTCCTTGCACTCCCCTTCTCACTGCTCTGCAGCCTCAGACCTAACTGGCTTTCTTGCTGTTATTGTCTCTGTGCATCTACCATTCCAGCGGTTTTCTCTCCGTTTGCTGTTTTCAGCTGTTATTCATCCCCTTGTATGTTTCCATAAGGAGCCTATATAGGTATAATTGTAGTGTTGCCTTCCTGCTATGTGGCTTGCTGAGGACTGCTTATGCACTTACAGGAGGGTCTGCAGCGTTTCCTCAGCTTAACTTGCTTTAAGCTTAACTGGCTGTGGTTGTCTTGCATTTCCCTGGAGTGGATCTCATTCTTGTCCTAATTCTCACTTCTTTGTTCCTGGACTTTAATTAGATGTTTTGTTGTCTTTGCAATTCCCTGCTGAAGAGTCTCTCAGTCTTTCACTCTTCATTTCCTCTGTGATGGAACAATCTAAAGATCAAAAGTGCCTAAATTCATTTCACTGTACTGTGTATGTTTTCGGTGCTTTGCGTGAGCAATTGTGGAAACTGCACCTTCACCTGTTACCTTAGTCAGCCCTTGCACCGTACACAGACACACAAACCCGTGCATTCATTCCCCAGTTCTTGTTAATAATTAATTAGATCACTGGAGTTGGAGGGGAGAGCGATGTGTCTCGGGGAGCCTGTGTGTGTGCGCTCACATGCTTTCCTCTGTGTTCAGGAAGAATGTGACCGAATGTGATGTGTACCAGATGTTTTAGAAATGAGGTGGGTTTCGCTGGAACGTAACGCATTCCCAGGGATGTTTGCGGAAAGAAATTCTTCCTCATCTGTCGAGCGTCTTCTTTACCCCCGCCGCCATCACCACCACCACAAGACGGCTGTGCCTCCAGTTTAGCTGGCTGCTTTCAGTATCACATGCGTGTTCACCTCTGTGTCTATAAACACCAAGCATATGAGGATACTGGTTTGTTAAGCTGATTATCGGATCGTTTAATTCTGGCCATGCAGCGTGCACATAATAGGCCCTTCTCCCTCTGATTTCATGTGGTAAAATTCTTTGAGCTCAAACCCAAAGCGATTCAGACTGATACTTGACATGGTGCATGTCTGGGAATGTACGGCATGGTAAAGAGGCGGAGAGGAACAGGCAGTGGCTACAGACTGAATGGCTTAACTTAACCTGCAGTCTGCTTTTTGTATCCTTGTGTGAGTAAAGTCTGAGACCTCTCACCTGCACTTAAGCAGAGTGGACAAACCGAGCCACCTCATTCAAAGTGAATGAGAGGTGAGATCATTGAAGCCTGAAACACATACATGTGAAGCCTCCCTCAGGCCAGTCTGCTGTTACTGTCAGGCTTTTTTTTAATGCACATCTATCTAGAAAAAAATACAGTTAAATACAGCAATGACAGGTGTTTTTATTTTTTTGTCCTCACCGTGTATATTAGCAACTACATCCTAGCATTACGGTTCTGCACCACCCCAATTCACACCACTGATGCATTAACTAAAAATCTTGTACAAGTTCAAATCTCGGTGACCTTGACCTAAAGGCAAAGGTCAGAGGTCATGTTTTTTGAAAATCTTGTGAATGCGATAACTCGAACGATGTGACCTAGGATGTTGAAATTCACACCATAAATGCATGCTGTTCAAGCTTAGACCATCAGCCTTCACAAACATACTGTAACTTACAATAACGACATTTACTATGACGGCACTCTGCACTTTTCATGATGCTGTGAATGGGTAAATAAATATATATATATATATATAAATATATAAACTGTCACTTAAGGCTTTCATTTTCCGCTGCTTAGGTTGGCATCATATCCTTGGCCAAACAATATGTAACTGTATCAGCCACTGTTTGCTCTTCCTGCCATAAAGAACACAACTAGCGAGTGCTCCAGCGGTGCTCGGGTGTGTCACCAGCTGCTAGTGTTCCCTACTCGAATGCCTCTGTAGCCCGTTTGTGCTCAATGATGCGTTTTTGCCTCAAACAGGGAAACAAGTGTGGTGTTTCCACCTGTAGTGGTGACTGTTTTCTTGCATATTTTGCCAAGTATGGTGCTTCGTTGGAGGCTGTTGGTGCAGCTCCCTTTTTAGGGACTTAAATCATCATCGGAGGCTGACGCTGTGCTCTCGCTCTCAGATATTTCTGGGTCTGTCTCGTTTTGTGCGCTAGGGAACATAAATGCATGCTGTTGCTATACTATTGTGCAATAAGACACTTAAAAAAAATTATACATGTATGATATGGAGTATGTGCTGTTTTGATTAACTTGTGTAATATAAATTAGTTGTGATGTCGGTTATGGGGGTACACCTGAAATAGCTTTGAGGTGTTTACAGAGACAGTGTTCAAACTCTGCACTCTGTACATCACTGAAGTGGCAGTAGTCAGATTATTAACTGTGTGTCATACTGAGCTATTTCAAAGTGCTGCCGAGCAGATGTCATATGTTAAATAGTTTGAGCAGCTACCCCCCCCCCCCTTTTGCCACATTATCCTCAAAATGCAACTACTTTGCGGCACTTCCCTCTTTACTAATAGTGACTGAATCATAAACCAGACTTTCACTGTTTTTACGGTTTTTGTTTGTTTGTACTACTTTTGCTGTAATGTATCATCCCCCTTTGAACCAATGACTCAGCCACATCAATGTCCAGACCAATTAGGGGGCTGCTTCGCAGAAGGACTTTATTCCTGAGAAAAGCAAAACTGTTTCCATGTGCCTGACTCACTGGCTGCAACTGTGAACTCCAGACACCCAGGTGGTTACTGAGCTTCCTAATGCATCCACACTCGCACAAAAGGGAGTAAGTGGCTCTGCCTCATCACCTCAGCAACCGCCACCAAGACTCTCAGAGTACATCAGTACTATCGAGCTCTTGTCTGCAGACAGGCTGGTTTGAAAGGGAGAAAGAGGGACTAAACAAACACCCCCCTCCTGCAGCTCAAAATCATTTTCTACCGAAGAGTGCAACGTGATGTTTGTAATATTCATATTTATTTTCATGACACTAAGTGTTAATTGTGCTAAAGCTTCGACTTTAGGGAGCTGGTTCCTGCGCTGTTGTCGACATGTGCTATAAATACGCAGTCTAATCAAAGGAAAGATTGTTTGTGTAATCTGTACCAGCTTTGGCTCGTGTTTGGCTCGCAGCTGTAATGTAGTCGTTCTCAGCACAGTGTTTTCCGACGTGAATCCCAAACTAGACGAATCATTTCCTGCAGCCTACCCATGCACATTCCTGCCACTTTTCTAACCAGGGAAAAAACTCCAAGCGAAATGCATAAAAATAAAAATATGCACCGTTTCAGACTGATGTGTAAAAACATGCTGCAGATTTTTTTCCCCTTAGGCTGCAAAGTTGCATATTGCAAACCAGATCTTGTTTGCATGAATATTAAGTATATATGTAATGTTTGACTTTTGCTTCTCTTTTTCAGTCCTGTGCGCAAAAAACCTGGTGAAGAAGGACTTCTTCCGTAAGTATCTACCACCTCTTTATTTATCTTTTCATCACAAACTTTTTAAACTTTGTTTAGGCTTTTTCTTTTCGATTTGAACTTGATCTGAAAGTGAAAGTGATATGTGGATCACTTTGGGCTGACAGAGAGCCCATTGTTTGCCAACATGCCCCTTATGGTAAAATGCCATTTAAAATACTGTAGATGTAACTTTTGGGCTTTTCTGCAACTACTGCTTACTAAATTCTTCGGCGTAGGTGTCTGTAGCGTCGTGTTTTGGTGTGTTTGGATCAGGCTGTCATGGTGAATGAGTATCTAAGACCCTCTGCTCACTCAGGTGGTTTATGCGGTGCCCATTCCTCCCATGCCAGCGCTCAGGAGCTGAGCAAACATTCAGTTAGGTGGCGAGCGGCGCTGAGAACATGGATAAATGTATGAACTTAGCTCATGTGGTGCATTACATTGCGCTTTGTACGTATAGTGAGCTAAATGACAGGAAGTGCCATAATAGCAACCTGGAGCCAGTCAGAATGCTAGCTGGTTAGCAGCAACTCAACTTTAAAAACAAGAGCAAGGAGGATTTTCTGCTACTAAATACATCACAGAAAGATTTAAAAAAAAGTTGTGTGGGAAACCCTGCTCACCATCTGCTCAGCTATGATGCTACTCTGCAACATGTAGTGCAGACGGTACTGAGAGTAGTGTAATATATGCAGTTGGAGCCACTCTGCTGGCTAAACTTTGCAGTAACATCATCACCCTAATCATTGTTTTCTCCATATCAGGAGAATATTGGAGAACATGTACACCAACCAGTGATGGTCCAATAAAGGCTGGTAAAACAGGCCCACATTGTCCTGCCTATCAAATCATCATTTGCACTTTTTGTATAGTGAAGCGATCATTTTGTATATAAGATCATGTCTAAAATAGTCACCAATCTTTTGCAAGAGCAACAAATCCAGTACATTCTTTCACAGCCATATCAACACCAGAGGATGTCGTTTGGCATCAGAATAGAAAAAGTTAGTGGAGGTAATAAAATGGTAATCTGTAACCTATCTGGAGCGGTCCTGCAGCAGAAATCAGTGTTGTGTGCATGGCAGCGTCTGTGCTGTGTTGTGTTTGTATTTGTGTGTTGTTAAACTGTTTATTCTTGCATGGTGGTGTGCTCTTTTCTCCCCACAGGCCTTCCTGATCCCTTTGCCAAGGTTGTTGTGGATGGTTCAGGACAATGCCACTCTACAGACACTGTGAGGAACACACTTGACCCCAAGTGGAACCAACACTATGATCTGTAAGTCTCGAAGTATTTTTTTTTTAATAGCACTCACTGAATCATTTCTGACATCTGTTTTTAAGGATTTAAAAAGTCCTCCTCGGTTTATTTGAATATCTCTCACCTACCCGCAGACGAAGTCTGATTACAAACAGCAGTTTGAGGCCATGCTCGGCTTATTGGAATGCCTCACAATTAGTGTCGTTCATTTTTTTAACCTTGATGTGTGAGACTTTGCCGTTAACAGGATCTAAACAGATGAAAACAGCTCTTGCATCTGGATTCTCACTTATGTAAATACTCTTTAATGACATAACCCTTCAGTCTAAAAATGTCCCTTGGAACGGTATTTAAGGAATCAGAAAAGGAGGGCCGTCTCCAATAGTATTTTCTTCCATTGACTGAAACACGTGCATGTCTTGTTGTACCCTGATTGCCTTTTCCCAAAGATGGTGTCTCCTGTGAAAGTAACCTGGAAAAAAACAGAGACAGAGCGTGAGTGAAAATGTGAGAGTGAAAGTTTCCAGTATTGGCTCAGTGTTTATCCAAACCGTCATGCGCAGCCAACAGCGAGAGGAAGCACGTGTCTCCGTTTGTTTGGTTGCCGGGGCTACAGGACCCCTCTCTCTACAAGGCCTGCTCCTGTCGCATCTGACAAGAGGGAAAAAGTCACGCGCATGTACGCACACCTCAGGGGTGAATTGATGGAGCGAAGAACACAGACTCGTGGCTCGGTGGAACGTCTCTGCTCTAATTTGTCCCGAGAGCCTGCAGATATAGTAGACTGGAATTTATGTGAAAATGACTTTGGGTTTTTCTGTGCCAGTGATACGTTTACCACGACTGTACCCCGTTTTAATGTCTGTGTTTATTCTTATGGCGAACAGCAGAAGGACCCTCAGGTGGTGTGTTGGAGGAGATGGATTTTAATTGACTGAGAGCAGCTTCTCTGGCTGTCTGGCTGGCTCACACTTGTTAAAATAGGCCCTGCAACACCTGGTGTTCCCAATACAGCCTAGTGCATTAAAGCTGTTGGCAGTGACGCTTTCTCTTTTTTCATTTGTTGTATGTGAGGGTGTAGAAATTACACAAGTTAGTGTGTGTGGCCTTCATTTCTTTGGTGTGCCACAGACAGCAAACTGGCCCATGAACTGTGACCCTTCAGCATTGTTACAGGATGTGGCCGGCATGCCAGGAATACTAGACAGAGTCTAGCTGGCTGCCTGTCTCTCTCACTCATACTGCTTGCCCCCAGTTTCTAAAACAGATCTCTGAAATAAAGGAAATCTAAGCTAAACAAGGACAAGGATGCTGTAATTATGAGTAATAAAATCATTTATGTGGAGGACCTTCATCTTTGTAAGTGTCATGAAGTCTCTTCCTGCATTTTTGCAGTCTCTTGTCACGCAGGCACATTTATTTAGAGTCCTTCTGATACGGCATTATTAAATAATACATTTGCAATTTTAAGTACCCAGTCTAGACTCAAATTATTTACACCCACGTGCTTATCCATTTCCCTCCCACCATCTGAGCTATATTTCTGTGGAAGCAACCAGTTAAAAAGAACTAATAGCTGGCTATACCAGATCCTCAGCTTTTCAAGGTACATTATTTTGCAAAAGTCTTGATTTACCCCTCATTTCTTTATATTTTGCTAGGAAAATAGGAAGTAGGTGCAGTGATTTATTGAAACCTGTACAAACATATGTGGAACTACAGTAAAAATTTCTTTCAGTAGTCTTCAGGAATGATTCTCCAGGCTTCTTGAAGGACATTCAAAGCTCTTCTTTGGATGGTTCTGCCTTTTGTTCTGTTCTGTTCTGTCAGGATGATCCCACACTGCTTCAATAATGTTGAGGTCTGGGCTCATCAGCCAATCCATGACTGACGGTGTTCCACTGTGTGATTGATTTTTCTATCCAGGTATGATTTTACTGCATTGGCAGTGTATTTGACGCTGTTGCCAATCAGATGCTTTCCAGATTATATTGCATGGAGGATCAAAATCAGACTATACTTTTTCTGCATTCATAATTCCATCAGTTTCAACAAGATCTCCAACACCACTGGCAGAAACGCAGCCCCAAACCATGACGGAGCCTCCACTGTGTTTTACAGCTGGCTGTACACACTCACGGTTGTACCTCTCTCCCGACCTCCTCTGTATATTTTGACGACAGTTTGAACCAGATTCTGTACCGAGCGACCGCTTGCTAGTGTGATTCGTTCCAGTTGCTAACAGCGGAAATTCCCAGCCAAGGCCGGGCGGTCTGGCGGTACGAATCAGAGGGGTAGTTTTGCAGTGATATTGTTAACTAACGAACAGACAAATGTACCAAAAACAATTAGGATTCTGTAATACATTATGAGAGACCCTGAGGATGATGCTAAAGGCGGCCTTGCTGGTAAGCCTGCTTGTTGGGTTACAGGAAAGATGCAAGTCTAACAACAAATCACTTGAATCATTGCTCTTTGTGGTTAAAGCTGGAACTGTTTCCAAAGCGAGCTGTACAGTTTGGTGAAGTTGTTTGGGTCTCAAAGACTGTTTCATTTAAAATCCTTCAGTTTACCTTCTTTATATTTGCTAATTTAATCTGATTTATTGTTGCTAGTGCGAGTCCACAACAAAAAGATCAGTGTCACTGTGATTTGTTGCATTGTATATGTCAGGTTATGAATTTTTTTTGTTTTGTTGATGTTTTTCTGCCAAGAACATTCAGTTAAAAGTTTTAGAAAAAACAAATACTAATAAAAAGAGCCAAAGATTCCTCTACTAAATAAAAGGTGTATTAAGAGTTCATATCTGCCTCTTTAAATCTGCTCCTTTTTCCTTTTAATGGCATTTTTCCCATTGACTTTTTTTGTGTGTGTGTCTGTGTGTTATTGCCTATGACTGTATTAAAAATCTTAGCCAGACTAATGAATTTTATTACAAGGATCCAGATGACTTTGGTTTGGTTATAATACTTCCCTCCCGTCATGTCTGTCTGACATAGTATCCCTCTCACATCGCACCCCAGACAGGCATTTGGCACCGACTCAAAATGTCCAGACGTCTTACTCACAGCCTCATTGTTTCATATCCCTTTTGGTAAGCGGCATGATAATTACAGTTGGGATGCAGTTCTCCGAATCGTACAGATGATTAGTTTTAGACCGGAGGAGGGAGGCCACCCCAGCAGATGTGCCGCAACAGGTTTACATGCTGACATTTTTATCGCCCTGTGGCCTGGCACACAAGGAGACAGACATGATAAGGAAATAATTCCACTTTTATTTAGACATGTCTCTCATTGTCAACACATCTTTAGCTGTGTGTGTGCAATATAGCTACCTGATGGTGTTCTTTAATTGCATAACGGTCAAACCACTTAATCCTTTAAAAGGAGAATTATGCCCATTTCCAGCTCCTTTTGTTTTAAATTGGACTCTGCTAGAGCTTCGGTTATTTTTAGCTCGGCTGTTTCGGAGAAAAAGTCGAGCTATTGTCGTAGCCGTGGCGTCTGCGTTGTTGTCTTTCCCACAAAAACTTTAACGTCGGCCATAACTCAAGAACAATGTGACCTAGGATGCTCAAATTCACACCATAGATGCAAACTTCACACATTTGTTCACTGACTTTATTATAAAAGCACTTTGACCCCCCACCCCCATTACAAATCCAAAACAGCCGGGCCTTGGCACCCGGTCAGCGGTGCGCTTGTTTCCAGTTCACAATAATCCTTATTTGTCTTAGACTGGGCCTCAGTGCAGCCCCTCTGTTGATCCTCCTTTCCCACTCCCTCTAAGCCAGCTTACTTCTGATTGGCTGTTCCCTGCAAACGGAGGATTTGAACAGCCGGTGGGTGGGGCTTCTGAGATTATTGATAATGTCTCTCTGACAGAACCGGGAGTAGAAAAAAGTAGAAAGTCTCCTGAAATCTGTCTGAAGCCTGAGTCATTCATAACATGGGGTACTTCTTACTTGTTTTGGTTTCTACCAAAAAACAAAACCTATATTATGATTTCCCTCTTTACTGATTCTCAGTCTAAAGCCTCAGTTGTGCTTGTTTTTAGTTCTAAATAAGTCACACAGTGAGACTAAAGCTGCTTTTACTCATGAACTCTGGAAGATGTCAGAAGAATCAGGTTTTGGTATTGGGGAGCTGCATTTACACGTGCATCTCCTTCAGCTGACGTGTAGACACGTTCAGGGCTGCGGTGCACGTCTGAAAACAGACCATCAGCCCAGCATCATGTCTGACAAACATCGGGTTGTATGACGTTTAAAATGGTGATATCCCTCAGTGCTGCTTCACAGAGCTGCTACCGTTACTGTGATAATTCATCCTATAATTACTGATGGTCATTGTTGTTTTTTTCCCCTCCACTTTAAGTGCAGTCATTAACCAGCTTCAGCTAAGATTAGAGTGCGTTTTCACATTAACTATGTCGCACACTTACTGTACAGTTTCTGAACTTCTTAACTCATCATAAACTCATAAATTCAAATAGTTTACTTTGAGGCAAACAGCCTTCAAATTATATAACTAATGTTACGGCCCTCCGTGTTTGGCAGCAGAGTTAATGACTGTTTATACCTAATCATAATTTCAGTGATGTTGGTTTGATCAAAGCAGGTCGTTTGTACTTTTCATATACGGGGGGGGGGGGGGGCCGGTTTTCTTAAAATTTCTTTTTTGTAAATTGTATAAGCCAAAAGAAAACTTGATGTCAGCCTAAGTTAAAAAGCCATTTTCTAGCAAAACGTAGGACCTTTCCACAGTCTGGCAGAGTACTGAAAACAAAGTTAGACTTTATAGTTAAAGTGGTTTTGTTGCTGCGGTGTCACCACAGGAATACCATGGCCACCTGTCCCACTTTTATTGAGCATGACTGCTGTGAATATGATAAATGATTGAGAGAATCCCACTCCACTCGTGGTGCTTTGTCTTCGGCTCAGATGCTGAGGATCAGAAAATCCCTCTGAGCTCGCTCACCAGCCTCCTCCTCTTCCACGTGTCCCGGCTCGGTCTTGTTTTGGAGTCCGTATCTTAGTAGTATCCTCTGCGTGTCTTTGCTGTAGTGCTGGGGAAATCCTGAGTGAGATTTGTAGTACCTTTTGCCAGATGTCTGTTTGCTGAGCAGTAACAAAGTGTTTCTATGGTGCATGTTATTGAATGCTTGTACTTTTTATGACCCCCCCCCCCCCTTCTCTCTTTCCCCACAGATACATTGGAAAATCGGATTCCATCACTATCAGTGTGTGGAATCACAAGAAGATCCATAAGAAGCAAGGAGCTGGCTTCCTGGGCTGCGTCCGCCTCCTGTCCAATGCGATCAACCGCCTTAAAGACACAGGCTGTAAGTGCCAGTGATACTTTAATGTAGCAGCCACATATTTTGTCATTTCATTTTTTGTTCTTTGTCATCTGAAAAGATGGGAGGCTCGGTTAGTGACCTAACAAAGAAAGGGGGAAAAAAAATGCTCATAGATACGAGCAGTGAAAATGAGGGATAAGGTGTGGAGCTCAGTCTTTCAGAAGGGGCTTAGAGTACAGCTGCTGCTCCTCTGAAATGAGCCAGATGAGGTGGCTAGGATACCTCATGGATTCCTCCCAGGTTAGGTGAGGTGGGCATGTCCAATCGGGAGGATACCTCAGGGCGGACCACGACAGGCTGTAGAAAATCGGTCTCTCGGCTGGCTTAAGAACGCCTCAGTATCTCCAAAGAAGAGCCGGAGGCGGTGGCAGCAGCAGCAGCAGCAGCAGGGGAGATGAAGGTCTGTGTAGCTCTGCTGAGACTTTGATGAAGGGGTGATATCAAGAAGGAACTCTAAATTCCAAAGGATTAAAGAAATGTAAAAGCTTAGAATATATTGCTGCGTACATATGTACTGTTACATGCTTGTATGGAGCACGGTCTGCTCTAAAAGCTCAGTTTCAGACATTTTTTTCCTGCTCGTGGCTCTCTATGATGTCGATGAGAGCACATATCCCTAATATGGTCATCTCAGGCACATGGCCCCACCCAGCTGCTGGTCAGACCTTTTTATTTTATTTAAACTTGTATTTTTTTATAGTGAAATGCTGCACTGTGGAGGCTGGCAGGGTTTCAACAGCAGGCTGAGGTGAAGTTTATTTTATCTGGAACTTGGGCTTTAAAATACGCCTGGATCATCTCAGGAATAATCCTTAGGATCACCTCTGCTTCTTTTCCCATCACATTTCTATTAGCTGTTTATGTGTTGTTTGATTTACTCGGGTTCTTACCATCTACTGGAGAAGAAGATCACTGTTAAATTGCCATTTGCAGCTATCAGACTTCCACAGCTCACCAAAGCTGGACTATCTGTCAAGGCAGTCTGATACCCACAGTGCAGCCACAATGCTGCTGCCAGAGCTAAGTGACTGCAACTTAGAGTGGCTCCATTTAGTGCCCTGTCTCACTCACTAAGCCTGACAGAGGCCAGACCAGGGTGTGAGAGGGGTCAGCACTCTGCCCCTGCCAGAACAGGAAGAGCCATTTAACATCACCCAGCAATTACAGTAAAAATGTCTCATGTCAGAAGCTAACTGGATAAATGAGATGAAGGCCTTAGTTAATGGCTGCTAGTAAAAGCTGTGCCAGACTGTCGTAGCTTCAGCGAAGCAGTCTGGAGCGAGTTTGAGCCAGTACCTGCTCTATGGGCCTGCGGTCTTGTTGGCAGAACCGTGAAAGAATCCCACCAGTTTTCCTAGAAGCCCCTGACATTGTTTTCCTGGAGGGACACAGGAAACCTGAACCTCGTGCCACAGCTGTGAGTGGTTTGCCTCCGCTTTTCCTCCCTCCCTCCCTCCCTCTCTCTGTCCTCGCCGTCTCCTCACCCCTCGGGTTTCTCCTCGAGACTCCTCCGTAGACTGGCAACATGTGTGTGCGCGCGCACACACACGAATGCCACTGTGACTAACCTCCCACTATCTCCGTCCGCCGATCTAGACAACCGGTCATTTCACGCAGACATGCATAATTGTGCAGCTATTTAAGTGTGAGTATAGATATGTAGTGTTCTCTCTGTTGTGGTTTCTCCCCTCCTGTGTATTTGTCATTCTTTCTTTTTTTTTTTGGTTGTGTTTTTTTTTTTTTTTTTTTTTTTTTTTTGTGTGTGTGTATGTGTGTGCTTTTACCAGCAGTTGCCATTTTGTCCCCTCCACAAGCCTTCCCGAGGGCACTGAGTACAACATTTGTGTATAATTGTAGTGCGTCTTGGGTTGACTGTAACATTTATATATAATTGCAGCATTTGTGTTTCGTGTCTTCGTGCATATGACTGTGCAAGTATTTACATGTATACTTTCATCCATCTGAGCACGAGTGCACTTTCCCTGCGCACATTTTCTGTTTTCTCTGTGGCTGCTGACCTCCGGCCAGCCTCGTAACGGTTTGACCATTGCCAGTTTTGGTCCCTGTTTAGTCTAGACAGACATCCTGAGCTGATCTGCATGACACCCAGACAACAGAGAGCAGATAGTGGCATTTCTCATGTCTGCAGGCAACTCGGACATTTTTTTCATCTGTTTTTTTTTTCTTCTTTCCCCCCTCTTCTTTCTCCCTGATCTCTGTTTCTCACTCACTCTCAAATTCCGCAGACTTTAAGCAGTTCAGACAAAGAGTTTCCAGACTTTGGCAGGAGTTCATGTCCATGCTAAGATTGAGCGGAATAGTGCAGGCTTTGTACTGAAATTTGTCAAATGTTTGACCCCTGCATTTGAACTGAAGCCCGCTCTGTACCGATGCTCAGTGAGATTTTTACTGCCAGTGGCTGTTCCGCAGAGCAGACCATCTGTTCCAGGGCACAGCCAAGCTGTGGTGTGCAGACAAAAGAATGAGAGACAGATAATGACGGAGACTCTGAGTGATGTAAACGATACAGAGCAGTGGGAATCGTCCAGAGAGGGGGGGGGGATGCATCCAAACACATTCTAGTTTACATGTATCTTTCTGAAGTTGATGAATCCTCCTTTTTTTTGTGTGTTTTAACTCCTCCTTTCATCTCTATTCTCATTTCCTGTCTGTCTGATTGGGTGCTTCTCTCCATTTCTGCCCTGTCCTGAACAGATCAGAGACTAGACTTGAACAAACTGAGTCCCAACGACAGTGACACAGTCAGGGGCCAGATAGTGGGTGAGTACAGTTTGTGTAGCCAGTGCAAAACTATTCAGCGATGCTTTATAGCTTCCTTTGACAGAGGTTGTAGAAATCAGAGCTCGCGGTGACCCTCGGTGTTCTGTTTTGTATCTCACGTGTATAAACAGATCAAAATGTTGCTTATTATTGTTCCTTGAAAATCTGTTCCATTAGTCACTCTTTGTGTAAAATACATTATTAAAGTCCTACATCATTAATGCGAAATACATCATTAAAGCTCCTCCACGTGCTCCCTGCAGAAAGGAAGAAAGTCTGGAAGAAAATGCACTGTTGTTTAAGCAGACCCTCCAGCGTACCTCTGATTAAAAACATTTTTTTTTTTTTTTTTAGCCCTTTTTCTGTTTCTCATAAAGATCTATAGCTCCATTTTGTGCATGGATAAAATATCTGTGCCTACGCTGTGATCTGCTGTCTAGTAATACTCGTGTGTGTGTGTGTGTGTGTGCATCTGTCTGCCATGTGTTGCTGCAGTGAGTCTGCAGTCGAGGGACCGGATAGGCACAGGAGGTCCTGTGGTGGACTGCAGTCGGCTGTTTGACAATGATCTTCCAGATGGGTGAGTGAGTCAGGGGAAGTCTCTGGTCACCTCAGAAGGACTTTTTTTTTAATTTTTTTTAATTTTTTTAGAGGTGGGGTAGAGATATTAATCTGAAATTCATATCAGAATACAATATCTGCATGTGGTGAAACAGAGCAACAAGTCTGCTGGACGTTTCTGTCTGCTTAACCGTGTGCTGTGTCTGTGTATGTTTCTGTTGCCAGCTGGGAGGAGAGGAGGACCGCGTCTGGGCGAATCCAGTACTTGAACCACATCACACGCACCACACAGTGGGAGAGGCCTACCAGGTGAGTACACTCTGCAGCCCACAGAATCTTAAAGCCAGACCTCTTAAATCAAACAGCAGCGGGCTGATGGAAATCCTCATCACTGACCTCAGTGCTCCCAAACTGGGGAGCTCTGGAGAAAACTTGAGTGGGCTCCTTGAAGAAGAAAAAAAGGTGTCAGACAGATTGCTTCAGACAGTGGTGTTAAATGATGTGGAGGAGCCAGGGAAGTCTCGGAGCTGAGGAGAGCGGAAATGGAGGCATCGCTTTTCTCCGCTGTCTGTCTTTTGTGCTTAGGTTTCTTTTTACTGTCTAAAGCAACCACTTTTTGTATCTCTTACTCAATTCTGACCTCAGCCACACTCTTTCTTCTGTTAACTCTTACACTCCTACCTGCCTTCTTCCCCCCTCAGGCCGGCATCGGAGTACTCCAGCCCCGGCCGTCCACTCAGCTGCATTGTGGATGAGAACACGCCTATTAGCACGAATGGGGCCACGCCCACCACAGCATTACCGCCGAGTGACGGCGACCAGAGGGCCCAGGAGAGACGGGTCCGTTCGCAGAGGCACCGCAACTACATGAGCAGAACCCATCTGCACACGCACCCTGACCTTCCCGAGGGATACGGTTAGTATCAGCACCGCAGAGAACGCCTACACTGTGTGTGTGAACATGCACGGAGGCTAACATTGTGTTACATTTACATGCTTTTTGCAGTTCTGAGTGTCAAGTCAAGTGTTCGCAGAAGATTACCAGAACACCTACTGGGCCGGACAGATTGGGGAAGGAGCCTCAAATTATCTTTCCTCATTTGCCTCAAATGCATTGAAAGAAGTCCTATACCGGTCATTAACTAGGGGGTTCTTCCACCACAGGGGTCGCATTTGCAGCTGGCAGATAGTTATTGAAATGAAGATAAAGAAATAAATACAAAGTGTGATTTACAGATTTATATCCACATAATTAGTTTGGGCTATAACACTTAAACTCTGCGTTACAGTTAAGAGATCGTGAACTCATTAGCGAGTGAGAACAGTAGACTGATCACTTAAAGTCACAGTTTAAAGGATGCCATTGGTGCTGTGACCACAAATTTGACTAAATCAGCTGAAACAGTTGTTGGCGGAAAGCCTTATAAACTCACACTGATTGCAGTGTACAACAGGGTTATGTTGCTGACACTGAGAGGCAGAGGGAGGCGATGGCTGTGGCAGCTCAGCATCCATCCACCGCGCAGACGTCGGCTTATGTCATCGATGTGTGGCCGCCCGATCGAAACCATTTCACAACCAATTGAGTTGTTGCTTTAAATGTTATTGCATTAACAAAAATACATTTTGTTTATGGTGATCAGTTTTCTTGGTTTGTTACATGAGCTGTCTGTGGTGCCTTTTTCCATCAGCGTGTGATTAATGTTGACTGAGGAAATGATGCCAAAGTTTGCTGAGTAACTTTGTGAAATCTCATCCAGTTAAAATCGGTTCAGTTCTGCAGTTTTAACACGGTGGTGTTGAGAACTTGGGTTATCTGAGAGGATTGGGTGGTTAAAAATGAATGCGCCGTGCTAATAGTGCTGCACTTGACCCAAATTTTCTAATCTTAATACAGATAAATCTCCAGCGAAAGCCGCCTCCACAACGAATTGTGCCATCATTCCGCTGCTGTTGTGTTAATTGCTTCGCCTCAGCCCTCCTCCCTGCTCAGCGCTGAGCTCAGTAGCCCAGCTAATCTGTGTCCTCATTCAGTCTGGTGCTGCTCGCATGACTCTGCAGCTCCACACAAGGAGCCTGAAATACTGGCTCCATTTTAGACGATCTAATTGAATTGATCTAGCTGTTAAAAGCTGGCTGCAGTCATAGTCTTCCCCATCTGCTCTCCTTTTTTTTTTTTTTTTGCACACAGACAATCAAATGCATTCACATAAAAGCAAACGCACATTTACGCACACAGGCTGTGATCCCCACGCAGCCCAAGGGAACTTTGTTTATCCTCACAGTAACGTCGTCTGCAGAGCCATAGAAGTGTATCACAGCTTTGCCCTCAGTCTCGAGTTTAGGAGGCGCCTCGCCTCGCTATGCTTGGTTCTCCATCTCCCTTGCTCTCTATCTGTGTACCCCTTTCTCTTAATCTGGCAACCATTTAACGAGTGTCATGTCACTCGTTTTGGTAACAACACAAGCCACTGAATCAGAGAGCGAGCCTTCCTTCACACAGTAGATGAGGCAACCAGCCAGTGTAACCGGAGCGTGAGAGTGCTTCCAGTACTTCCTTAGCATGTTTGAATAAAGCTCTAAAAAGAATTACCAAAAGTCACCTGTGACTTAATTAAACAAAGCAGCTAGAGCGAGGGGTGTTAAATGAACACCCTGTGGGCCAAAACAGTCCTGCCAAAAAGATCCAATCTGGCCTATTTAGATGGCTTTCCAGAGGGAGGATGTAATTTTTGGAAAATCGGATCTATGAATTGATTTGACAGTGGTGTTTCTCTGATATTGGGCTTTCTGCAGCCCATAAACTGAACTAGCACCCTGAGCTAGTCAAAGCCAGCAGAGTACAAATGACTTCACTCTGCCCTTACTTTGTTAATTCTTTGACATTTCCTGTAAAACCTGTCAGCAGCTTTCAGTCGGTTCTTGCATGAGCCAAAGAGACCCCCCCCCCCCCAAATGTGTTGAGAGTGCAGCGTGCTCATCGGCTAAGTGGTGGGTTTGGAAGGTTATGTGTGCATGCGTGTTAAAGCAGGCTGGTACATCCAAAGGGGATGCCAGTGAAGATCTCTCTTGGCAAGCAGCTCCATGGAAATATATCTGTCAGGCCACGATGAATGAGCTCACCAACTGAAGAGTCAGACAACCCCCCCATCTCTTCTCTCTTTTCCTCTCCAGCGTTCATCACCCTGTCTCTCACCTCCCCCCCTCCTCTGCCACTTTCACGCTGCCTTTTGGGATCTCCAGTGACTCGAGCAGTCGTTTAAACTCCATCTGTCTATCACACTCGAATGCAGACGGGGTCATCCTGTGGCACACGAATTCAACTCTGTTTCACTTTGAAATGTGTCTGAATGATTTCATGTAATCATGTAAATATAAGTTGAGACAAAATGTTCAATCCAACATATAACAAACGATTAATTGGCCCCTCTTTGTGTCTTACTACAGAGCAAAGGACAACGCAGCAAGGACAGGTTTACTTTCTCCACACTCAGACTGGTGTCAGCACGTGGCACGATCCCAGGGTACCCAGG
Organism: Cichlasoma orientale; assembly: GCA_034780415.1. Taxonomy (NCBI): domain Eukaryota; kingdom Metazoa; phylum Chordata; class Actinopteri; order Cichliformes; family Cichlidae; genus Cichlasoma; species Cichlasoma orientale. The sequence goes on along the minus strand of JAVDPK010002402.1, from coordinate 618,391 downwards.
TACTCGACAGGACCCGCAAATGCATACACATGACACTAGTTTACAGCCAAACTGCTTCCAAAATAAATGTTGCTTGGCTCTAGTTTTCATGACACGCTCCTCGGGACAATTACAGGACTAAAAGTTCCAGTTTGAGTCACTGCACATCTATTGAGTACATCAAAATCCATAAACAGTACATGTTATCATCTAAAAAAAATTGTTTTACAGTGCATTGTGTTGTTTTTACTATCTTCACAAAAAATATATATGCTGTAAAATCTATAAAACACCAGTATAGTAAAATGCAAAAATGAGGCACGGGGCTGTTCCATGATCAGTTATGCTTCTTTGTAATACTTCAGTCCTCCTGTTAGAATCCGTAGCTTGTGTTATTCCTGGTCTGCTTGTAGCGAGCCGTAAACCTGGAGCTGATTATGAGTCTGACATGCTGTGAGAAGACCCATGTCACGGGGCTCTGAGAGCAATTCGGTCCTCTGGCACGAGCACCGAAAGGCCCGAACCACATGGCCCACAGCACACAGGTCTCGCTCGGTCGTACCAGAGGCTGTTGAGCAATGCTCACTGAGGCATGTGTGTCTTATTGATTACCGTATTCTAAAAGAATGCACAATCTCTACGTGTGCATTTGCAGAAACAGCCTTCAGTGTGCTCCCTCAATAAATCATAACCGATCACTTCTCTCTTGCATCCTATCAGTATATGAGTGATAGATGATGTTTTTATTGCTGTAGATAGGAGCCTATCAGTCACGCCACACCTTACACAGCGCTCCTCAGCCGAGCCCTCACTGCTCGTGAGGCTCTGGCCACTTTGGCTTCAAATCTTTAAAACAGAAAGGTTAGCAACAGTGTAGCTGTAAGTTCTGAACCTTTTGGTCTCCCTGGATTCCAGCTGAAAGGGTGAAGGGCAGCAGTAAATAGTTTTAGATGGGAGGAAGGAGGACAAAGAGAATAAAAGTGATTTCTCAGACATTCAGAGTCCCGCTGGCTGCTCCAATCCAGTTCAGTGCTCAGTGCTTTGGTATGCTTTATACCTACACTACATTGCATTTGTTTTTGTCAAATCTGTGCATTCTAACTCTTTATTGTGTGCTGCTCTCGTCCGCCTCAGAGATCTGAGTAATGTAAACTGTGAGGAACTGGGTCCTCTACCTCCGGGATGGGAAATACGGAACACGGCAACCGGGAGAGTTTACTTTGTCGATCACAACAACCGAACCACACAGTTCACAGACCCGCGCCTCTCCGCTAACCTGCATCTAGTCCTAAAGTAAGCACAGCACGCTTGAGTCAGAAAAATGTGCAGCAGACCAATGGGAAAGCAGAGATTTATTTTTGTTTCCATTTCGTCTTCGCAGTCCAAGTCCAAACGGCTCTCGAGGAGGCATTGAAAGTCAGAATGTCAGGTAAGGTTTGGGCTTTGTGCCAGCGGTGCTCGCTGCACACAGACTGGAGCGCGCGCACACACACACACACACACACACACACACACACACACACACACACACACACACACACACACACACA
>JAVDPK010002402.1:591010-604821 GCA_034780415.1 Cichlasoma orientale | reverse complement strand
GCCCGGAGGAAACCCACGCAGACACGGGGAGAACATGCAAACTCCACACAGAGAGAGAGAGAGGCCTGGGCCAAGGTTGAATCGAACCCAGGCCTTCCAGATGGTAATCTAACTGTGAGGCAACAGTGCTAACCACCGCACCACCGTGCTGCCTTTTCTTCACATTCACCTGGAAATATTTAAAGTGGATTGTTTTAGACGTATTTTCTGTCATGCAGTTATAATGATGGATGCTCATATCAAACATGCTTAAAGTCTCAGATGAGGTCAGCGTGTGTGGCAGTAGTACCTGTTGACAAGCGCTCACATTCAGGCAGGTTTTTTCTGCTCTTGGCTCTGTATGATGTCATAGAGAGGGGGATATCTTCTTTAGCCCCACCCACCTGGTGTTGAGACCTTGTGTTCACGAGAGACAGCCAATCAAAAGAAAGTAAAAAATGTATACATGCACAAATCTGATATTTAACTTCAGTCACATGACTAAATACTTTGCTATTTTGAAGAATTGGTTTCCTTATGTTTTCCAGGTATATGAAGAATAATTTCAGGAGCTAAATGAAGCCACTAAACTCGAGTATTTTGACCTTCATCTTTCTGTGTTTCTACCCAGGACTCAGGCTCAAGAACTGGCCTTGCTGATTTCTCGCATGCAAAAGAATGCAGACCAAGTGGAGAAGAATATCCTGCAAGCAGAGCAGCTGCTGGCTGTGGTAAGAGGTCCTCGTGCATCAGAGGTGGAGGCAGTGTGCGCTGACCTTCCCTTCATCTAGCTCATCATAAGTGTTAGAAATGCAGACACGGCATTAATCTTTTAAGACACTTTCATTCCACAAAAGGTTTTGCAAAAAAAAAAATCCAGAAATAAAAAAAAAAAGGGTTGACAGCGTCGCACTTGTGCTGCTTCTGTGTAGGACAAAGAGCGAGATGGGAAGAATGAGCAACTGATGCACAAGAAAGAGAATGCAGACAACCTGGCCCAGGCTGAGAAACTGCTCAAGGAACTTTTCATGGACGTGGACAAAGCCAAGAAGCTTCAGCACCCTCAGGCTACAGAGATAGAGGGCGAGTGAGTTTGCTCAGGAGTGTACTCAAAAATTAAAGCCTACTCAAACTCCAGCGTGCACGCCAGGCAGAACCTGATCCGTTCCATGCCACTGAGCCATGCTCGCCACAAACAATTATCTCCACATTCTTCTTGCTTGCTCCCCACCCATTTTTTTTCACTGCTAAGTTAAATATTGTGTGTCCCTCAGTGTGATAAATCTCCATGATCGTTGGGCCAAGGACTGCGCCACCTACAGGGAAGTGTATGACCAGGTACAAGACCTGGATCGGACACAAAAGATTGGCTGGGGTCCTCTGTTTGATGAAAAACTGGTCAGTTGAACCACAAAAAGTTTTTACAATCTTAAAGCCATTCTTGGGTATTAGTAGCTGGTCGCCTCCATGCTTAAATTTCTGCTGTGTTTTACAGAAACAGTTAAGAGCAGCGGCATACGGCCCCAAGCTTTCTGATGTAGAGCGGCAGATAGCAGCTCACAACATCCTCCATCAGGAGATCGAGGCCTACAGCGACCAGCTGAGACCTAGCACCACCGCCTCACAGGTAGCGGCACAAAGCTGCACATGTTTGTACTCCACACGTCTGCATGCAGGCTGCATCATTCACCTGTTCCTTCTTTGATCACAGGAGCAGTACGCCGCCCTCAAAGAGAAATATGTCAAACTTCTTGTAAGTGGACTTAATTTGTAAATGTGCTGCTTGGAGTTAAGGACAAGGAGGGATGTGCCGTGTTCATCTGTTGTTTGCATCTTCTGCAGGAGAGCTCCCAGCGGCGGCGCAACTACCTGGCCTCTTTGTACGAGTACATGCAAAGCTGCAGCAAGGAGCTCATCTACCTGTCGGGCCAGCAGGAGAGGATCCTCCAGAGAGACTGGAGCGATCGCATGGTCGACCCCCCGAGCGTCCGCATGGAGTATGAGGTGAGAATCCAGCAGTATGCTTACTGTATGATTATTATTAGTTAAACTCTCTATTCATTATTTGTCGATACAACGGGAGTTTTGAATTTAATACTTTCATATTTTATTTTCATACAGAAATTCAAAAGTAACGCGCTGTTAGCACACGAGCAAGAGGTCGACCTGCTGCAGCAGGAAGGAGATCGTCTCCTTGAAATGAAACACCCCGGCAGCCCAACCATAAAAGTACACCTGTGATGAATCATCCTAGTGTCCAGTATGGCTGTGTGATATAACTTTGTTGAATCTGAATTTGATGTTTTTGTCAGGCACACAGAGACACGGTGCAGGCTGACTGGCAAGCCTTCCTCAACCTGTGTCTGGCACAGGAAGTACACCTGGACAATATTGACACCTACAAGAAGGTAACGAGCTGCGATGAAAATGAGACTTTTCCAGCTCACTAAGAGCTCGCTGTTAACAGCCGACTGTTCAATGCAGTTCCAGCTGGATGCAGAGAGGCTGTCAGAATCTTTGGAGCGACTCAGGTCGACTGTGGACCCAAAGTCCACCGAGAGCAAGAGTAACTCTCAGGTCCTTTTGGCACTGGAGGTAAAGCATGTTTTTTATTTTTTTTATTTTGTGATTTCTGCGCAGTCTTAACAAGCATAGAAAAGATGCACCATGTTTTCCCAGCTGACACGAGGATTGTTAATATTGTTATTACTGTGTTGTTACACGTATAACATGTGTTCTCTGTCTCCTGGCTATTAACATTGTGTATTCTTAATTTCATAATCACATTAAGTTAGTTTGCATTTAAGTCAGCTAAACTAAGTTCTATTAGTGCATTTAAAATTGACAGACCTCACGCACTCATTCAAACCCAGGACCTTCTTGCTGCGAGGCGACACTGTTAGCCACCACGCCACCGTGCCGCTGCACTTAAGGCTCACATATTAGGTATTTAATAGTGAAAGCTGATTGTTTTTTTAAACAAACAAGTCTGTGAGAAGTAACCTGTCTGGTTCTCCAAGTTTTATTCATTATATTTTCATACTGCAGCTCATGTTTGTATCTGCTGCAGTTGTCTGGATGAACTTTTCTGAGTTTAAACCAGAAAAGCTCTTTTACCATGAGCCAGTGTTTAAGATTGAACCTCTTGAGACGCAGCATCCTCACACAAGGACGAGGTTGAGGGGGTTGAAAGTTTTATTTTGCGTGTTCATGCGGATGTCAGGCTGCACTCCAAGAATCACTTCTAGCTACTTGAGCAGTGGAGAAGTACAGAAACGGTTTTGAAATTCACTTTCAGGGAGATGAACCAGCAGTGAAGAGGAATGAGCAGCGTCTGGCTGCCCTCAGGGAGCTCAGCAGCAGCATCATGCCTCTGAAGTTGCGCAGAGTCCAGCCCAGCAAACCCACCACTGTAGTATCCCTGTGCGACTGGACTGATGAAGAGGTAGGATGTCGTCAGGGGTCATTCACAGGCAGCCACCTTAAGATGGAGACTGTAAATTTAGGGATTTTTTTTTCACCTTCCGTATCTGCTTTAGGGTGCAGTGAGACGTGATGAAAAGCTAATCCTGAAGTCCAACTCTAATAATAAGAACTGGAAGCTTCAGGATAGCAGTGGAAAGACCAAAGCCCTCCCTGGAGCATGCTTCATGATCCCCCCACCTGATGCTGAGGCCCTGGAGACAGTGAACAGGTACACGGTATAATCACGACTCCTTCAGCATTCTTTCTTTTCTTTGTTTTAGCGGATTTTAAAGCAGCATTGTGCGTCTGTGTGTGTTCAGTCTGGACAGAGAACTGACAGACCTGAAGAGTCGTAGAGCTGCTCTGATTGGCTCCTTAAAGAACCCCACTGTAGAGGTGATTCGGCCTCAGAAGGCAGGTGAGAAGAAAGACAGGCCCTCCACCTTTTCTCATTTCCCCTGACTTTCAGAGCAGGACCCAAGTCTTTTCTGGAATGTTTCGGCTTCTCTAACTTCCCCTCACAGAGCTGTTTTCCTTTCTCCTCCTCAGTTACTGCTCAAAAGGCTCCGGAGGATCCCAGAGTTGCAGAGCTCCTCAGTGAATTAGATAAGCTCAATAAAGCCCTGGAAACGAGCGAAAAACAAATCCTGAGCCGAGAGAGGACCCCACTGGACAAGCGCAGCCCCACTCAGGACCTGGCGAACCGGGTGCAAGAGCTCGAGGTGAGCACGAAGAGCATTATACTCTAATGAAACGATCCAGGTCACAATGCGATTAAATTACCTCCTTTCTAAACACGTTTCCCTGCCCTCCAGAAATCTGCTCTCGAAGTGCAGAAGCTAGAGTCACAGAAGTCTGCCATCCAGAGAGAGGTGGATCCCATTCTGGCTAAGAAACCTCTGGGACCCACCGCCTCTGCCCTGCCATCTAAACTCAGCGCTACCAACAAAAAGTTTGACGACGTCAGCTCACTTATCGACCTTTATGAAAAGAAGTATGAAGATTAATTCCTCTCTTCTTAGCTGATACGTCTCTTGGCAGCCCTTCTCTACCCCAGTTAACTTTGCTACTTCTCTCCTTTCATCAGAGCTACAGCCTCCATGTACTTAGAGAAACAGATACAAAGAGTAGAGGGTATTGTCTCTGGGTTTGAGAAGGAACTGGCTAAAGATGGCACCATCCTTGACAAACCGAACGCTCTTCAGAGTCGCAACCAGAGCCTTCAGGTGTTGTGAACGAGCCTAAAAATTATACAGTAGCATAGCTCACGGGAAGCCCCGAAGGAAGCAAAAGGCGCCATTTTTCACGTCTGTACTTTGTGATTGTGTTATCAAACAGACACTGAGTAAGGATGTTGCCTCAAGGAAAGATGACCTGAAAAAATTAGGCAGAGACTTGGACCTGACAGAGCAGGCGTGCAGCTCTCTGCAGCAGAATTTCAATGAATACTGTCCCGACATACGCCGGCAGGAGAACCAGGTGAAGAACCTGAAGGACCGTTACACAAACGTCAATATTCAGCTCCAGGACAGGTGAGAGGAACATAAAACTAAATCAGACATTATTGTAACTACTGCGCCCGTGTGCTGTTGTAATTCACATGCATGTGTGTGTTTTGCTTCAGGACTGCTCTCATACAGCAAGCAGCCAATAAAAACCAGGATTTCCAGAATGCTGTTCAATCACTGGACTTTTTCTTGGTCAATTTGCCCGATAATAAGATCAAACCTACTGACGGAGTGGCAGAAGTTACAACCAAGGAGAATTCTCAGAAGGTGAGTGGAACTATTTCTTTCCACGCGTTAACGAGACTCTGATGTCTATAAACAAAATAGCTCAAGTCTGTTTTTGGTTATGGTTTAGAGAGTGGTAGAGGACATCAAGAAGAAGTCAGACGATTTAGAGCGAGTCAAGGACCTTTCCCGCAATCTGCAAAGTGTCTTGCAAGTGAGTTCTGAGAATATGACCTAAATATAGCAGAATATTTACTGTGGATTAGGCACGCCCTTCAAAGTGTTTGATTCTTAAACGTTTAAATATATCTCTTCTCAGGACTATGAAGTTAAGTCAAACACTTACCGTGCCATTCTGAGCGATGATGGTGGTGATGATGAGGATGAGAATGAACAAAGCGTCGATGAGGGACCAGTTTCAGTGAAGCGTCAGACTTCAACTCTGGCTCAGTCTATACAGAGAACGGTATGGTCTCACACAGCTGCACAGCAGTTACAAAAAGATGTTTTTCTGCGTCACTCAAGCTCGAGCCGATCACAGGGTCAAACTAATCTAATGTATGCTTTGCTGTTTTAAATTGCTTTAGCCAATGTGTGAATCTGCAAGCAGCTTTGCAACCCGCCTCTTTTCCGCGCTGTATTGGACTCAGTTGTTGTCATATCTGTTGTTGCTGTTCCCTTCCTTTATTCTCTGTGGAGGTCTTGCTGCTGCTTTCCCTGTTCCTGGCTTGGAAGCGTGTGGCAGAGCCATACTACCTAATATAAATTACTATAGATGGAAATAACAATCTTTTTTTGACTTTAGAGGTCCCTGCTCAATTAATGTTGCGCTCTGCTTTTACTACAGGAGCAAGATCTATTGAACAACTACTCTGCAGTGTCTGCAGAGAACAACCAGCTCCTCAGTCAGTTGAGGACAGCGAAGAACATGATGGCTGTGGTAGGATATTGTGGAATTAAAATATCTTCAGCTGCACTTATAATGTTGTTTTTTCACAGTGTTTTATTTATTTTTTACAAAAAAAAAAAAAAAATTCCAATTCCCCCCACCTTCTCTGACCTTCTTTATGTCCTTCTATTTATGTGCAGAATGAAGAGAAAGTCAGTCAGGTGGCTGTCACTCAGCAGCTGCAGCTCCAGAGCCAGATGAAAGACATGGAGACAAGTGATAGTCTGAAAAAGGAATTAAACGAGGAGGTCAGCAGGCGTTTGCATCTTGAAAACAACCTGGAAGCATACAGCAAGAGGTTTATGTCTCTGAAGAGCAGGAGAGGAGTGGAGAGGTTGGAGGAGAAGGAGGTGGTGCAATATTACCGCGATCCCAAATTGGAGATGGAACTGCAGGCTCTGAAAAGCCGGATCCAGGACGAAGCATTGAAAAGGTCAAGCACCGAATCAGAGATCGAAATTATCAATGAAAAGATTATCAAACTGGAGATACAGCTGAGCAAAGTCGAACCTAAACTAGTCACTAAGATCCTCACCGAATACGAGAAGGACCCCCAGCTTGATAAAGAAGCGGCTAAGCTTCGAGACGAGATACAAAGGTTACGCCTGGAGCTCCAAACGAGGAATACAGAGGCGGTTCAAGTGAAAAATGAGATCACACTTCTGTCTCAGCAGAAGCCAAAAATCATAGAGAAGGTTGTTAAAAAGGAAGTGGTGAGGCTCGAGAAAGATCCAGATATGCTGAAAGCTGTTCTCACATTCCAGAGTGATATTGCAGAGGAGGAATTCCAGTGCAAGACCCTCAATGATAACATTTTTAGCATAAGGAGCCAAATAAACACACTGGAGAGGATCATCCCCAGCATCCAACCCAAGATAGTCACCAAGGTTGTGAAGCAAGTACAACAAGATCCAGAAACGGTCGAAGAGTCAAAGAAGCTGTGGATGGTTTTGGAAGAGGAGAAGGATGAGAATGTTATCTTGATGAAAGACCTGACCACCCTTCAGTTACGTTACAGCGAACTGGAGAGGTTCAAGCCAAGAGTGGAGGTGAAGGAAATCGTCAATGAAATTTACAGAGTTGACCCTGAGACAGAAGTCGAGCTGGTACGTCTGAGGAAAGAGCTGCAGGATACAAGCCGAAACCGTACGGACCTGGAGGGAGAACTCGACGCAGTGACAGAAACTCTGGTTACACTGCGGGCTCAGAAGCCCAAGGTGGAGTATAAGGAGGTGACCCAAGAGGTGGTCAAAGAAGAGAAGAGCCCAGAGGTCATCAGGGAATTACAAAGGCTGAACAACCAAGTCAGCCGTCTGCAAGTCAACTATGACACCACCCTAGAACTTCTGACCCACCTACGCAAAGAGAGGGATGAGTTGAAAGCTGAAAAATCTAAAGTGGAGACAAAGCTGGTGAACAAAGAACTCATCAAATATGAGAATGATCCTCTTTTGGAGAAAGAGGCTGACAGGCTTCGAAGGAACGTCAGAGAAGAGATTCAGGCGCGACGAACTCTGGAGGAATGTCTCTTTGACTTACAGAACCAATGCATTATCCTTGAAAGGCAGAAGCCAGAGGAGAAAATTGTGACACAGGAGGTGATTCGCCTTCAGAAGGACCCCAAGCAGATCCAGGAGCATGAAAAATTAAACAAGACATTGGATGATGAAATGAAAGCCCGCAGAAAGCTTGAACTAGAGGTGAGACAGCTCAAAGCCCTGATTCAAGAGAAAGAGAATATGCTGGCTCAGACGAATGATCGACAGAAGAAGATCCAAGTAGAGTCAGAGCTGAGACAGATCAAAGCTCGTATTTTTGAGCTGGAAAATACTCCACCGCCCATTGAGGAAAAAATCATCGTCGAGGAGGTCTTGAAAATAGAGAAGGACCCTCAGTTGGATAAATTCATTGATGATATGCATGCCAACTTGGAGACTGAGGGCAACGAGATCAATCGCTTGCAGAGAGAAATTTCCAACATAAAGCTCAAGTTGGAAATTCTGCAAAAGGAGAAGTCCATTGAGAAGGTCGTTTACAGAGAAGTTGTCCGTGTAGAGAAAGATCCAGCAGTGGAAGCTGAAAGGGAACAACTCAGAGATCTAGTAACGAAGGAGAGAAATCTCAGGCGGGACCAAGAAGATAACATGCAAAACATCCACCTCAAATTAACCCAACTGCAGACGTCAAAGTCTACGACTTCTCATGAGGAGACGGTACTCATTTCCCAAAGAGATGCCATGCAAAGGGAGAAGGAAGAGCTCCTGAAACAGCTCCGAAACTTAGAGTCTCAGAGACAGAGCATTAGCATAACCTTCCAGCAACAGTCCAAGCTGATGAGTGAGAGGAACCTGATGGCACGGCACAGAAGTCTTAAGACATCCTCTGAAGTACAGCGGCTGGAGACAGAGATCCTGAAAGAGAAGGACAAAATACACGAGAGAGAGATACTCATCAATGAGCTGCTGAGCGGCATAGATAATGTGGACCATTCTGAGACTCACACCAGAGAGGCGAATCTTTCCACAAGGATCACCATCCTCGATCCGGAAACCGGTAAAGACATGTCACCCTATGATGCCTACTTACAGGGACTAATCGATCGAAACCAGTACATTCAGCTGTCGGAGCTGGAGTGCGACTGGGAGGAAATCACTTCAACTGGTCCAGATGGAGATACAACCATTTTGCAGGATCGAAAAAGTGGGAAGCAGTACTCAGTCAAGGACGCTCTGCGGGATGGCCGTTTGACTCGGCATGACTTGAACCGCTACAGGGAAGGGAAAATGCTCATTTCTGAGTTTGCCCTCCTTGTTGCAGGTGAAGTAAACAAGCCCTACATTCCACCATTAATGCCAAAATCTCCCACCAAACCATTCCCAACTTCTCCCACCCTACCAAGCACAACCTCTTCTACCAAACCCATCTCAGCTTCTCCCTTGAGCTCCATGTCTACATCTTTGAGGTCCTCCTACACCAACCTAAACACTCAGTATAGCGGCAGTTTGAACAACCTCAGTGCTTCATCGGGAGATGAGTTTTTCCCAATCTCTGGCATTTTTGACACCACCAGTGAAAGTCGCATGTCTGTGAGAAGTGCCCTCACCCGCAATCTCATTGATGCCGACACAGCTCTAAAGCTGCTGGAGGCACAAGCAGCCACTGGTGGAATAGTTGATCTAGGCAAAAAGGACAAGGTGTCTGTCCACAAAGCAGCTGAACGGGGTATCATTGACACAAACCAGAAATTTAAGCTTTTAAATGCCCAGAAGGCCTTCACCGGTGTTGAGGATCCGGCGACCAAACGGCGTCTCGCTGTAGGACAGGCAGCACAGAAAGGGTTCATACCCCAAGAAAATGCCAGAAGGTACTTAGAGGCGCAGTACCTGACCGGTGGGTTGGTGGATCCCAGCAAAGCAGGCCGCCTTACTATTGAGGAAGCTCTCGCCACTGAGCTGATTGACAGCACAACAGCAAAAGATCTGCAAGATGAGGCTTCCCACACAAAGGAGCTGGTGGACCCCATCACTAAAGAGAAGATATCATACAAACAGGCGATGGATCGGTGCAGAAAAGATACCAGCACGGGGCTCCTGCTCCTTCCTGTAACCTCCACCGACTCTGCAAATACTCCATCATACTCAAAGTACCGTTTCTAGGTTTCGTACAGACACTGGTGAAAGAGGGTGCATGAAAACATTAACTGATATGTTTAGGGGGGGGAAAAAAGAGGAACAGATGTGTTTGTACATTTTGAAAACACTGGGAAAAAAGTGTATCCGGTAGAACTGGACCCTTTAATCTGCTTTTTCAGTTCTATTTTTGGCCTTCTGAGAAAATGAAGCTATTTTTTGTCATGCATGTGTTGCATAAGGGCTCATTAAAATCCTTCACTTTGATTTTTCTGCGTTGTTATTTAAAATACCATCAGCTGCAGCCTGTGATAGACTGGCGACCTGAGTTTGGTGTAACTTGGACATCGAAGTACTGCAGAACCGCAGTCAGGGTTGCAGCCCCAGGTAGTGACTTTTGAACTGGCAACTGCTGTTGTACATTAAAGAAATGAGAATGACATGTAAACAACAATCGTGCACATGACACTGTAACGTCACCTGTTTGGTCAGGAAGTCGTTTTAACCACTCCAGCTTTTTGAACCCAGATGTCAAGAGTGAAGCGTGTATCTGACTGTGAAACCGAGGAATGCTGCACTCTCATTGGCTAACAACTTGTCAGTCACAAAGTGATGCATACCCTGCTTTATAATAACTGGGACTACATCATTTATAAAGTGGTCTTAATGTTGCATTTTCTATGATCGTAAAGTAGCAAGGTTTACTGAGGTCACAGAGCTTTCAGGTGTGGCCCCCTGCTGGCCATTGGAAATAATGCAGGTTCAAGCCACTTTACACTGGCTTGACTTTTTAGACTGGGAAGCTTTCTCAGTCTTCTATATATAGTCTCTGTGGACTCTTGGTTTTCACATTTATATGAGGGATGTGCAGTTCATTTCCAGAAACAGCTTTTTTCATAAGACAGTGACTCATGTATTAAGTGTAAATACTCCACTCATTAAAATACAAGGTACAAGGTTGTAAAGCCCCAGCGAGTCATATGTTTGGAAATGGAGGATTAAGGATACCGATTAAACATGAGTCACACAATAGCATGTAGTGTGTTAAGGTTAACAAGGTCGCACTCCACAGTGATGATGAGGCGTGTGTCTAATAACAGACTGCCCCAGTAACATGTTGACAGCTAAAATATCAAAGCCCACTTTCTCGTCTGCAGGCGCATGAGCAAAGGAGCAGCGTAGAAGATGATTTGTCTTAGAGACGGGTCAAAATTGTGATAGTGGTTGTGGTCCGATTCTGCTGTGGTGACAGCAGACGGTGTTGGGAATGTGTGGCCTCCATGCTGGAATGTCTGCCTGCCAGATTACTCGGCGACTGTGAGGACTTTGTGGGATTATTGCCCATGAGCCTGTCTGGAGACTGCAGTAGCCCCACTCTGTGTCCAAAGGGGGGGTTGAAGGATGTTCCCTGATGGTTGGGTCATCTCACTTAATGCAGTTGGCTCACAAGATGCTGTAAATTCTCATTCTTAGAGTAATTATTGTAGTTAAATTGTAGATTTGTGATGTTTTTGTGTCTAATGGCGTAATGCATGTGTAATAACTACCTGCCTATTAAAAAGGCTGCTGAATGATGCAGAATATAGCAGCATCGCTAGTACGCAGCAGCAAAAGCACTGAATGATTATTGCCCGAGTGACGTATGTGATAATTGGAAGCTCCTCTTTGTTTTGCATGTTTATTGTTGTTATAATTCTAGACTGCAGCGCTATTGGTTTTGAACCCTGACAATGAGTCTCTCTGAATCAATTTAAACTCTGTGAATGAAGACGGAAAAGCATCACATACGACTGCTCTGCAATCACGCCAGCAACATATCAGCCGCTACTTAGAGCACTCTAATTCACTCACCACTATCTGGCATTTTCACTCTTCAAATAAATATGGCCGGCCAATTTTGAGTCTGTTGCTGCTACTGGAAAATGATCATTACTAAAAGCATTTAAACATAAACCTGCAAAAGAGATCTTTAAATAAACAGCATGCATGGCCTCATGAATATCTCAGAGTATATTTATCACAAGACTAAAATAAAACCTTCTGCCAGGAGGAAGAAACTCCCATCAAGCTCAGCTTCACCGGGAGCGAAATGTGCAAAGATGCCAGCTGGACACATCATCCATAAACCAATAATGCTGCGAGCCGTCTTCACTCTGCAGATTTCTGCTGTGAGAGAAAATGTGACTGAATGAATGTTTAAACATCATTCCCATCATTCACTCAACAACCAGATTTTAAAAAGGAGTCACAATCATTCTGATTCCTCAAAAAAAGATAGAGTACTCATGCAGTATCTGCTGGGTGTGTTTTTCACACCACATTAGGTTGTAATGGCAGAAAAACATGCCGCTTTATTAGTGCCATTGAGCACTAAATTGAACTGGGTCGCCTTTTGCCTTCAGAACTGCTCAATAAGGTGGAGGGGTTGAATCTGAAGATAGCGTCAGAAGATGGGTGCACTGTGATCATAAAGGGATGGACATGGTCAGCAACAGTACCCAGCCTGTGGAGTTTAAATGATGCTCAGTTGGTGTTAAAGGGCCCAAGAAAATACCTTCCACACTATTACACCACCTGGAGCCCGAACTGCTGATGCAAGGCAGCATGGAGCCGTGTGTTCATGTTGTTCACGCCATCCTAATGTCACAGCAGGAATGAAGACTCATCAGCCCAGGCAACATGCAGCTTTGGTGAGCTCACGTGAATCGTAGCCTCAGTTTCCTGCTCTTAGCTGCACCTGCTGTGGCCCTTCTGCTTCATCGTTTGACTTACTGTTACCTTCACATCAACTCAAAGCAGTCCAGCCATTCTCCTCTCACCTCTGACCTCAACAAGGCCCGGAGAACTGCGATGGCTGTGTGTAATAATCCCCACAGAGCAGCAGTTTCTGAAACACTCAGCCCGTCTGGCACCATCAACCATGGCATCACTTTCTTCCTTATTCTGATGCTGCTTCTGAACTTCAGCAGGTTGTCTTCAATCTAACCTGCATAGCTAAGTGTACTGAGCTGCTGCCACGTGATTGGCTGATGAGACATTTGCATTGACGAGCAGTTGAACAGGTGTACCTAATGAAGTGGCTGTTGGGCATATAACAGCAAATCAACCAGTTTTACATTTATTTGCAATTATTTCTGTGCCACAATCTCATTTTTTGTCCAGCACGACTTTGAGCATCAGTGTGGTGGTATAAATGGATATATTATAGTTATAATAGCAAAACTGCACCAATTTCACGTCTGTGATTTAAAGGAGCAGAAATAAGCGTTTGCTACCATAGATGTTTGACTGCTTTCACTGGAAAAGGCCTCCTTTACCTACATTTTGATACCAGACTCATCTTCCAGCTGTGATTCCTTCTTTTGTAAAAATTAATTTTTTATTATGGTAATTCTTTTAACACTCACAAATGGAGCTTGTGCTCGTGAGCTGGAGAAACGAGTGATCAGTGAGATATTGGACATCAGATCAGACAAGTTTAGGTCCTGAAGAAGGTTAACTTTGAGGATTTGCATAAAGCTGTTTACACGCAGACTTCCGCTCTGTAGGCTGTTGTATTGTGGATTAGTAGCAGATGAAATATGAACATACTGGCATCAAATATTCACAGCGTTCTTACCGCGTTCTGATCTTCTAGGTCATTTTTGAGATGACCGCTACCGGGTTTGACCTTCAAAGGGGCTCGCCCTGGAGCGTTAGGGGATTAGACGGGAGTCGGTGACTGTGTCATGGATTACAGCTCACCTGGATAGAAGTTCAGGGACGGCTCAAGACAGAGAGTGCTTGTGTAGGCTATGATTTCCAGTTTGGTCAGTTTAATCTTATGGCAAAGAGAATATGAAATATCTGAGAGTACAAAAAAAAAACAACTTTTTTCATCTTAAAAACCAGTATAAAACATTTTATTGAAATACTGCAACAGAAAGGAACTTCAAAATACACGATCTGACAAACTGGTGTCTCAACTAGCCGCAATCTGCTGTGTTCATGCTGCTTCAGGTAAGGTCGTTGGTCCTACAGGTTAACTAATGAGTGGATCCTCGTCTAAATCCCCCC
>JAVDPK010002402.1:556168-576561 GCA_034780415.1 Cichlasoma orientale | reverse complement strand
GGGGTGGGGGATGGAGCCTATCCCAGCTGCCATAGGGCATGAGGTGGGGTACCCTCTGGACAGGTTGCCAGTCTGTCACAGGGCTAACGAAGAGAGACAGACAACTATTCACACTCACAGTCTTTGGGCAATTTATAATTATTTCTAACCTCACATTAATCTAACCTAATGTGGGAGGAAGCCGAAGTACCTGGAAAGAACCCACTGGGAGAACATGCAAGCTGCACACAGAAAGGTCCTGGCAGATGACCCTCTTGCTGGGAGGCCATCGTGCTGCCCCAGTTGCAGAGTCCAAGAACACAAATACTGAGCTGGAAACGAGCACAGTAGGCCCCCTTTAATATCAGAGCACATTACCTGTGTGTCTTGCAGTTGACTCTCTAGCCCAGTGACATCTTTGGCCAACTTGATCCCCTTCCTCTCTGCATCTTCCAGCATGGTAGACACATTGTCCAACTCAGTCTGTATGAAGAGGTGAAACCAGTTTATATGTTTTAGTCAAATGATTTTACACATTTGAATACAGAAATGACAAGTGGTAAAGCAAAAAGTTCTGCAAGCTTGAACTTAAAGTAATTAAAGAATCTATGCTTCAGTAATTACTAATATGAGCTTGTTGTGCAAAGCAAAGGCTAAAAGGTCACGCAGAGAAATGTCACTGAACAGTAAAGAAATGATGAAGTTATGCTCCGACTGAACAATACTTTCTGTTAAAATCAAGAAGATTACGCAAATTTACACAAATCCAGCAAATTTAATACAAATGAATTCTCCCCCTGTGCCGGTACCTAAAATCCAAGCGTTACATCATTATTTTGGGGGCAAAAAAAAAAA
Organism: Cichlasoma orientale; assembly: GCA_034780415.1. Taxonomy (NCBI): domain Eukaryota; kingdom Metazoa; phylum Chordata; class Actinopteri; order Cichliformes; family Cichlidae; genus Cichlasoma; species Cichlasoma orientale. The sequence goes on along the minus strand of JAVDPK010002402.1, from coordinate 575,727 downwards.
AAAAAAATCTGAATCTGCCCCCTCACCTGCAGTTTGTGTGTGCGCTCAGCCAGTTCTCCCTTGGCCCGCTCTCCCTCGGTGGCCCTGGCCATGAATTCCTGCAGCTGAGCCTCCAGCTTCTTCCTCTTGTGTTCGGACTCTTGCTTCGCCTGCTGCAGGCTCTTGACCTCACTGGCTAGCTCCTTGTTGGCAGTCTCTTGGCTCTGTTTGGTCTTTTCCAGGTTAGCCTTGAACTGCATAAACATTAGTGTTATGAAATGACAGAGCAGCACCTTCAGTAACTTCGAAATCCGTGATATTAGACTGTTCTGTTGACTGTGAAAAGGTCACCTACCCTCTTGGCCTGCTCGAGCTGTTCAGACAGCTCTTCTAAGGCAGTGGCATGCCTCTGTCGCGTCTCCTGGATCTGAGCCTCGTGGTTTTTAGTCTCCTCCTCTATGGCTTTCTTCAGCTCTGCAACCTCCTGTTCACGCTTGGTCCTACAGAGAACATAACAAGCTCTCCAAAATGCACCACTATTTAAAATACGGGTGAGACAAATGTAGCATACGGTACCTGAGCTCCTGCTGGGCTGCAGTTGTATCGAGGGTGTCCTCCAGTTCAGTCTTGAGGGCCTCGAGCTCCTCGCTCAAGTCCCTCTTGAGTTTCTCAGCCTTGTTCCTGGCCTGTTTCTCAGACTCGAGGTCCTCCTGCAGCTCAGACAGCTGGGCCTGCAGCTCTCTAACCTGCTTCAGAGCATTGTTCTTCTGGCTCACCTCTTCCTCACCCCTGAAATCAAAGCAGTTAAAACATTGTGGCTATAATAAAAAAATAACACAGTGCCTCTGGAGATATCCTCCTACTTCAGCCTCTTTAATTACGAAACAGAGACAACATTGATTTAATGTAAGATGGTTTAATGCAACACTCAATTATTCTGAATGCCAAGTATGGCATAAATATCTCTTGATTTATAGTTTTAGTGCTTATTCAGATTTCTCCTTGCTCATCATAGTGCTGCCGTGTTTTTAAACAAACTATTGGTCAAAACCATAAAAGACACATTAAGTCCACTGAACGAACTCTTGCTGTTGCGGAAAGTCTCCAGTGGGTGGCAGCAGAGGACGGATCACTGTTGATTCTAATTAAAAGAGCTGTATGAATGTAGCATGATCTCACACTTATAAATGACCATTAATACCTCACAAATAACAATCCTGCAGTCACACACTCCACACACATTCCAATGCTGTGAGAGTAGGTTAATAAATAGCAGGCGGCGCCAGGTCACAAAGCAGAACAACAAAAAGATAATTCTCACAATAAGACCACTGTTGCGCACGGCTCTGCAGTGTTGGGAGTCTCATAAAATGCTCCATATAAAATGGTTGGTGTGAATGTTTCCAGTGTGCTGACTGCTTCGTAATGCTATGCAACACTTATCTCACCGTGACTCTCATCATCTCAGAACCTCTATGACTCTGAAACCCATATTTAGCTCAGTTTGTTGAACTGATTTCATCAGGACTCAGCTGTGCTACTATATCCTACCTCGTCTGCATCACCTGCTGCTCCTCTTCCTTCTTGCCCAGCTGCACTTTAAGTTCTTCTATCTGGGACTGCAGCTCTGATATCTGGTCCTGGAAGTCGGAGGTCTCCCCATCCAGCTTCCTCTTAGCCTTCTCTAGCTCCTGCCGTGTCTTCTCCTCTTTCTTCAGCCTCTCTAATTATGAAACAGAGCAAACATTGGTTTAATGTAAGACGGTTCTTTTCATTTTGGTGTGGTAGAAGTTATAGTTTGCTATTCCACGGATGTTGTAGTTCACTTGTTTACCCTCCAGGTCGACCATCATCATTTCCTGCTTGTTTTTGACCTTGCCCAGGTTCTTTGCCTTCTCTTCTTCTTCAGCTAGCATCGAGGTCATCTCATTGATTCTGTCATCGAGCAGCTTCTTCTCCTAAAAATGAAAAGAGACACACACACATCTTAATGCACAGCTAGCGTCCCAGCTCAAAACTCACACGTAACACCCTTTTCCATCCAGACTTTTAGATCCTTCTCTCTTTCACCTTGTGGAACTTGGAGTTCTGGTCCTCCAGTAGCAAAATGTCCTCCTCATATTTCTTCATCTTAGCTTCGGCCGTCACTTTCTCCAGCTGCAGCTTCTGCCTGGCAGCCTCCTCCTCATCCAACTGCTCTTCCAGGTCCTACGCACAGCAGAAAAACCCAATGAGCAGACATATTTTTGTACTGAGTAAGAAGTTATATTTTAGAATGTACTTGATATTTTGGCATCCTCTACTGTTACATAAGCAATTCAGAGACAAATAATGTTTTGTCGCATCATTGTTAAATGTTCTACCTGCATTAACGCCCCGCAGGCATACCTGGATATGGGACTGCATTTTTTTCTTCTCGTTCTGCAGCTCCTGGGACCTCTCTTCTTCTTCCTCCAGCCTGGACTCCAGGTCGTGGAGGATCTCCTCCAGCTCTTGTTTCTTGGAAGCAAGACGAGCTCTCATCTCCTCGGCCTCCGCAAACAGCTCCGTCTCTGCTTGCAGCTGCTCCGCTAGGATGTTCTTCTCTTCCACCAGCTGCACATCAATAACGTTAATGTGTCAATTATGCACCTTAAAGAGGCCAATATTACTGTTAACATTTTATGCTATTGCTTAAGCTGTAACTAACCTGCTGATGTTTTCTCTCCATCTCCACCAGCTCTCCCTCCACCTTCATCTGCTTCTCCTTCACTTTGACCAGCTCTTCATCCTTAGCCTGCAACTCCTCTTCCTGCCTGGTCACCTGCAGCAGGGGCTTCACCTGCGGGTACAAATGAACAGTAGCAGCGATACTGGAAGGGAATCCAGTGACTACTGACTATACTGTAAAAATCTGTAAATAATTATCTCTGCTGAAAAATTACAATTACACACCTTAGTGAAAAGTCTCCACCACTGCCAGTGACGCAGCTTCAAGTACGCGGCGCAGTTCCTCTGGAGCACCTTTAGTGCACTGAGCTGCTGTTGCTTCTTAGCAAAGGCCCTGAAGCAAACAGAGAAGAACAGAAGAGAGACTGAGTGAGATCACAGTAACATCTCTGTTCCTACTGAGGTTTCAGCATTTTTCAAATGCAAACAGCAATGATAAAACAAACCCTTACTTGCGTGCCAGATATCCTCGACAGACAGCCTGGAAGTAAATGATGATGTCCGTGATTTTCAGGTCCCTCTCTTCCTCTAGGTGGGCCAGGACTCCGGCCCTGAAGAAGATCTTACTCTGGCCGATTCGGAAAAGGTTGCCGTCCAGCTCCAGGGCTTGGATCTACCATAGAGAGGGAGATGAGGTGAAGACGTGGTTGAAATGGGAGTAACAATGTTTTCTGTTTAGATATAATCCTTTAATAACAGGTGACTTTTACTTCTTAGACTGTTGCTTGTAAAGATAAACCTTGTGAATCTGGATTGGTCCTTACCATTCTCTCACAGGCCTGCTTGCCATCCATGAAGCCCTTGGGAATGGCATTAGGAGTGAGGATCTCATACCTTTATACAAAGAACATAAAACAAGCACATTTACAAACCACTTCTAAGAGCCATATAGACTCGCCGGCCTGTTCAGCTTCTTGTCAATGAAAAACTGAGGGAGAGATAAAAAATTACCTCTGTCTGAACTCCTGGAAGACGATGCGGTTGGGGAAGCCCTGTCTGCAGATACGGATCCCCTCAAGCACACCATTACACCTCAGCTGGTCCAGAACCAGGTGGGGGTCCAGCTTACCAGCCTGGTAAAGCAAGAAGAGTGCATGTGTCGTCTTCTTTAACCTAAACTAGCAGTGATTCTGCCACTGCCTGTACCCAGTGCAGCCAGTACAAACGCCTCTCATCCCAGTGTAAGCATAAATGAATGAAAACATCTTAACAATCCCACAGAATGTGCACATTTGGTGGTAGCGATGCACACTGAATGTATGATGGTTAGATCTTCAGACTGACCCTTTTTTCATGGTTGGGGATGATGCAGCGGACAAAGTTGGGATTGGTGTTCCTCAGTGTGGCCATGAGCTTAGACAGCTGCTCCTTGTACAACTGCCCCACAGTGCGGAACATGCCCTTCTTGGTCTTGTAGGCAGCACCGAATGCTGTCTCATTCATTCCTGCCACCTGGTCCAAACCCACAATCCGGTCAACTGGTGATGAGAAAATAGTTGAAGAGGAATAACTGGATTAATGAAGGAATCCACACGCAACTGAATGGACTTTTCTGAGGGTGGGCTTATTGATAGTTGTGCTTTTTACATGAAGAGAAAAGAGAAAAGCCAGCAAATTATTTTATGCCTATTTAAATCTGATTTAATGTTCATCAGAACATGTTGAACAAAGAAATGTGTTCAACTCAGCGGGGTTTGCTCTTTTCTGTTTTTATAATAAAGCATGAAGTCAGACAACATTGTTACACCAGCTGTGAGTGAAGACATCTCAGTCAGTTACTCTTAAATGCTTTTAAAACAGGATCTACAGGATTTAAGTTCTCAAAGCAGCACTGAGATACTTGAAATGACCTTTTAAATACCATCCAAACATTAAAATATAGCTAAAAAATGGAGGTGTGGTGGGAAAAACTAATATTATTCATTTTGTCTGCTGGGTTAGAGCTAGATATAAATGCCTTAAGAGATTTCTTTGTTCATTTTTGGCCAAAATTAATTAATATACAATCACATTTCCTGCTTTGTGTGTAGCCTGGTGGTTTAGTTAGCCAAAATTTTAATATATGGTGGCACTCAGCTGTCATCTAACAAAGGGAAATTCCATTAAAAAAAAAAGAAAAAGAAACAATATATCATACATTTGATACACTGTATAACACCGTATCAATGTTACACAATGTATCAAATGCACTTCCCACTGCAAAGACATTTACAAAGCTCACTTTTTAAAATATTTTCTTACACCTGTAGTTAATTACTAGCAGTCTGGTTCTTTCCTGCCCTTGCTTTTAGATTACAGCACAGCTTAGTGAGTTAACAGTGTGAAACCATTATGACCTCATGTACACGGGGATTCTTGTGCACCGAAATAACCAAAAACTGCATAAAAACCTCAGAAACAGATTTAAACATCTTCTTTCATAGATAATTTTTTAAATCCAGGCTCATAATCTGGTCATCTAAAGATAAACACTGCCAGAGATAACAGCAATTACAGACACACCTCTACTGATCTTTTATTCTGCTACATTTGAACAGTTGAGCTTCATCATGTAATTTTTCTTTTTAAAAAACTTTAGATTCACACATCAGCACAAAAAAAAAAAAATCACCCTCAAAGTGATTTATTTATAGTCTGCTGCTAGTCTTTATCATATTCACGTGAAAGTGACTGCACAGTAAGTGAAATACTGTTTGTTAAAACAGTGGACTGTTAATCACTGATTCTTGTGAGTCATAAGGATTGACTGGCTTTAGCAGGCAATTGTCCTTTTGACGTGTTGACACTGATTCTGAGCATGCAGCGTATTCATTCAGATAGTAGACTAGAGTCTGAAACAGCTAAATGCCTCCATCAGACCGGGTATATGCTCACCAACAACATTCAGTGTCTCAGATTTTCACCATTTGTAAAATAAGCCTGGTTTTCATTGTGTGACTTCACAAGCAATAGATGCTCCTAGCAATCAGTAGAAGAAGGGGCATTTTAAGTATGAGAGGTTTTAGAGCCATGCAAAGCCAGAGGAGTGCTATTTAGACAGGTGCACAGTGCAGTCATGACAGGACAGGAAACCAATGAGACCGCCAGTGCAGAGCATGACAGCAGCAAGTGGTACACAAAGGTTAAGTGTTACTATCATTCACCTGGAGCTTCATGGAGCCCAGACACATTGTCATAGAAAGAGGCTCTCTGAAACGTCTGAATGTCTACAGCAACAGAGACACAGACAGAAGGCAGGAGTGTGAGAGAGAAAAAGAAAGATAGCAAGCATGCAAACACAAACACACACACACCATTCACACTCTCACAAACACACAAAGTTTCCCAGCATTGATTAGCTGTTAATAAAAAAGACGGAAGAAGACAGAAGAGTAAATATCAGTTCATCCACTGCAGTATTACAGTATGAGTGTATTAGCAAAGCCGTGTTATAAAGTTTCTCATTAATCAGTTAAGATTAATTCCATAAAATCAGAATAAAGATTATAAGGGCCATAGGTACCACCTGAAACATTAACGGTGCATTAATTTACAGGTGTAAAATATGCAGTTTTAGCAATAAATGTGTCATTCAGATCTGGAATGCGAGTGCGCTGGCTGTGTTTTAACTCACTTATACTTCATGTTTTTACTGGCAAAACCTATCCCCACATTAGGAAAATCATAAAACACTCCGCTGGCTCTGAGAGCAAGTGCGAAAGGAGAGAAAGCGCATTTTCCTTCATTAAATATGACATTCGGTGAGTTACAGCACGTCACATTGAACCTCATGGTGTGTAACGTCTGTCTGGGCTGATGCTGATAAATGCAAAGATGATTATACAACAGGAAAGTACATATAAATATACTTTGTAACGGTGAAAACTTAATGAGCTTTTTCGGGCCAAGAAACACTGCTAAATGTTTACCGTCTTTCCAGAGCTCGGCCACAAACTTGTCAGTCGACTGGTGCAGCAGCGTGGCTACGTTGTCATTCAGAGGATCCATGTTCTTCATAAGCCATTCATCAGCTTTATAGTCCACCTAAACAAACAGCATTGTTTTAGCACAAAAATGCTTTCATGTGTTTTTATACATGTAAAAAAATAAACTATAAAGGCTGTGACCTGCACTTAAACCCACGCAGGAAAAACAAAACAACTACGCACCAAATCAGGCTTCATTTATGCAAATTTGGCTACATGCCATTCATTCTCTTTTCCGTCTTTTATCTTGCACCTCAGTGGAACCATATAAATAATAAAAGGCTTTCAAAATCCACCCTCAGAGGGTTGGATTTCAGGCTCTGATTAACTGCCGCTGCTCTGTTGCTTCACCTGTCTGCAATCTTAAGTGACACCTAGAGCTGGTGCTAGAACTGTTTCCAAATACCACGCTGCAGTTGTGCTGTGTGGGTCTGTCTCAGACCGCATACTGATATAATACTGCACATGACAAGAATCACTGTTGGCTTATACCTGCATATTGCATTTGACTGGCAGCACAGTCGGGAATCGTAGAACCACAGTCGGGTTGGATTTAGTCTCTGAAACAGGATAATGACTTGTATGTGTTTTTCCAGATATGTGACATACTACGAACAGTGCTGGATTAGAGTGGAACATAACAAGAAAATTACACGCCTGGCGACCCAACATGAAGACCGTAAGAGCCGCATATGGGTTTAATCAAAATCCAGGAAAAGCAAACTCACTATGTTTTTACTTATTTTCCTCTTCGGTATCACTCTGTCATGCCGGATTTGTTTGCTCAAGTTTTATGTTGGACCCAGTTTTGTGAGTTGGATGTGAAACTTTTATCGGAATCCACAGTTTTCACCCATCTGACTGATGTTAAGACACAGCTGACTGATGTTCTTCACTGAGCTCATACAAATATGCACACTTCAGAAAAAGAAGCAGGTAAATAATAATAAACATATCAGATGCCGAGCACCTCCTCTGGAATGCCGTGGAGGATCGTTTTCTCCTAACAGATGGCAGAATACCACACAAAGGTGAAAGTTGAAAATCTCAGTTATATAACCACAAGGCATCAGGCACTCAATCTCACACCAATGTGAACCAGATGTGGGGGATCCGGCAGCACAACAACTGGGCTATTGTTTTAATGCAGTGACCTGGTTAAACGACGCCACCAAAAGTCTGTGCCACGGAGAAAAGCAGCAAAGTTGTTGCACAAGGAATGAACAGAGATCCCAGAAGAATTTGAAGCTATGAAGGAGACATGGATAATTGTTTTCATTAGAATTTTTGTCTTCCCTGCCTGATATACATACCTTCCCTGCATAGTGGATAATGCAGAAGTCAGCTTTGTCTTTGAGCTGACGTGGCTTCTGAAACTTCGCATGTGTGCCCAGCTCCTGCAGCACTTTATCTACAAACGTCTTGTCCGTGGCCTTGGGAAACCAGCACTCCTCATCCAGCAGAGCGAGAATGCCAGGAGGGTTATTCTGAGGAGATATATCTAGTGAATCAGAGCATATTTAAAAGCAGAGTCGTGAACACATTGTCACACATGCACGGACAGTGCACTCACCGGTCTCTCAATGAGGTCGATGCAGGGCTGCAGGTCGAGGCCGAAGTCGATGAAGCTCCACTCGATGCCCTCCCTCTGGTACTCCTCTTGCTCCAGGATGAACATGGTGTGGTTGAAAAGCTGCTGCAGCTTCTCGTTGGTATAGTTGATGCACAGCTGCTCAAATGAGTTCAGCTGGGAGGAAAGCGAAAAGCAGAAGTGAATTTTCTTTAAATGTGATTCATTTTTTTGCTTATCATATCTCTGGATCATTAGCTTTTTTTATGCTCTTATAAAAGGAACAAAACGACATCAGTCAGAAGATACTTTGTATGTTGTGGAAAAGAACCTGTCACTATTAAAGCGCCACAATGAGCACCTCAAAGATCTCAAAGCCGGCGATATCCAGGATGCCAATGAAAGATGCCCCCTGCCGTTTGGTCCGATCCAGCGCCTTGTTGATGCGATGGACCAGCCAGCGGAACAGCCGCTCATATGTCGCCTTAGCCAAGGCTTCGACAGCAAAGTCAGCCTGAGGTAAAACAAAGAGAGCAGAACCGCATGGAGAGCAACATGAATTATACATAAGACAGACAGACATGAGTGCAACATAAGAAAACACCGTGTTGTTGTTTTAGTCTGGAGTGTTGTAGTGTGACGTCAGACAGTGGGCCACAATTAGGACAGTCCATTAGCCAGATGGTGGAGATGACCTGTTCAAACATATGCTTTCAGTTTACAAAAATGAAGTGTAGCCTTAAGCACTCTCTGGAACCTAACTTTTTTAGGCTCAGGTTTACCAGCTGCAAATAAAAAAAACAAACATAAAACAAAACAAAAACCATGGAACACAAACGTAGCTATAACACAACATTTAGTTTATTAATTTATTAGATGAACAACTTAAAGGTGTTTTTATTGCTGTTAGTCAGCGTTAGTGAAACTGTCTTTGAAGTGGATCTAATAATGTTGAGCTCGGACACTTGGCTAATAAACTCTCACACGATGTGAGAATGTCATCAAAATGTTTATCAGAGGGAAAGTGTGATTTTTAGGACATTAGCTGGTATAATGCTAACTTATAACCAGCTGTTGTTTTTGTTTAGCTGGCAGGAGATGGGGGAGGGGGGTGTCACATGTTTAATCTGCTGCCAATAGATAACTGCAACAATATCGGGAATAAATAAGCATGTTTATGGATGTTTTCATGTATTAGAGCCCTGACTTCAGAAATGAGGGAGGAGGAGGGAGCAGTGGTGGAGGAGGACAAAGACATAAGGAGGAAAAGATGATGAAAACATACATGTACAAATGTTATATGGTAATTTATAGTTTGAAAAAGCTATTTGTGATGTTTAAATTAAAAATAACTTATACGGTGTACTGTGTATGTAGCTGGGCTCTATACACATACATAAAACGCTATTAGGTATTTTGTAATCAAGAATCTAAATAATTTCCAGACTCCGGCTTCCAGTTCTGAGGGTTTTAATACTGTTGATCATGCAATAAAAACTACTAGAAGGATTCAACCTGAGATTTCAAGCATTTTAAAGAAAATTTGTTGCTATTTTCTGACATCCAATAAAATAATGTGCAGATTTGCTTATTCCGATAGCGTTACACAGCACATACAGTTTCCATGCCTGGGAGGATGAAAGGGTGACAGAGTGACAAAAACTTTGTCATCAGAGGTTAAATGTGAGGCTCCATGTGGACGTCTGAATGCCCTCCATATTGTTTAGGTCAGGTGGTCTAGTCTGTACACTGCAAGGCAAGAACTACAAACACATCCCAAAGCTGCCAGGAAGCTGGTAAAACCCGAAACTAAATGGCACCTTACCTGTTCTTTTGTCTGTGCCTTCTGCACATAGTCTCGTCCCACTTTGATCCTCGGGGTGAGGATAGCTCTGGTAAACTCCATAACGTTCATCCCAAGCAGGTGGCAGAGCTTCTGTGCCGCTGGGAGAAGCAGGAAGAACAAACCATGCCTCTTATTTACATATAAATTAAGACATAAATAAATACAGAATACAATAGAAAGTTTTGTAACATAACATCAACTTTGTGTTTGCAATTATCTTGAAAATCTAAGTGTGATGCTGTGTTTAGATCATAAATTCTTGAAGCAACATTCTTTTTTAACAATCCAGGAAGTAGGATGATACCCTAATTTTAAATAATTGGCTAGATTGAGATTCCTAATGGGTTCAGTTATTTCTTTAACAATACTAGGAAGAGTATGATTAATGGATCTGGGCCTGAGACGGCTGATTTTATTATCACTAGCCAAATTGTGCATTTGGTTCGACTTCTTGGTTTGACTGCCCAGATTGCAAAAACATCTCAACATCTGACAGCTGAGTGTTATGAAGAAAAATAGTGTGTACAGTAATATGTGGATATAAAGAACACCTGCTGTGCTGGAAGCTTTTTGAAATCAGAAATTGTGAGAAGAGTTGTTTGTGTTTATTTTGACTGGATGTGGAGCGTTTACCTGTGTTCTCAGGCATGGAAGCCTGATCGGTGTTTCTCTCCTTCTTAAAAACAATGTTGCCAAACTGCAGCACTGCAGAGACCACCTTCAACATGCCTGCAAAGACACGACGAGATAAACTTTTCCTGAATCCCGGGCAGAGGAAGAGGAGGGGGAAACGCATTTCTAAGAAGAAAAGAAGAAGATGTAACTGCTACTCACAGACAATCTCGTCATGGGAGAAACTCATGATGTGCATGGCCTCCATTGTCTCCTGGAAATTCTCCTTGTCCTGCTGGCCCGGAATGGGAATGTTGCCATTTGACAGGAAGCGGTAGCTGTTAAAGCCTTCGAGAAGCAGGTCCGCTAAAGAAGAAAAGAAAAAGAGATGCTCTTTATACTGTAGATCATTTTTCAAATGAAGAATTATCCTAAAAGACATTTCAACAAACATCTGCCTTGTTTTCTATTTTTTTTTCTTTAGTTGAAATTGCGTGCATTCCCACCGTGTATGAGGACCATGAAAGGCTTTTATTTTGTCTTCAAAGGCAACAATTTAAAGAATCTAAATTTCATTTTTTCTGCTTGATGACATTATTTTTGTGTCTTCCTTGCTTGATTGCCAGTTTGCGGTCACTGAGCCTCTACTTGGTTAAGATCTGTCTCGGCTTTCTGTCTCTGGCAGCTGAGAGATATTCTGTCATTTCATAATCTCCGTTTTAGGGCCTGGCTTTGTGTTTCTGTTCTCCAGTCTGTCTTTGCATTGTACTATAATTTGATTCACTTTGATTGATGCTTGAAAAGCAATGTTGTGAGACTATCTGGGGTATGCTTGAGAGGAGACCATCTGACATAAGGGACTATTTTCTAGGTTTGGAGGGCTCTGGTGTGGAGGGTGTCGTGGGCGCTGGACTTAAGGTCATTAAAAATTTGAGCTCTCCTTTCTGAATTTTAATTATCGGTGGGTATCTGCTTAATTCTGCTTGACAGGCATTTCTTGGTGTTTTTCTGTGTATGTCTAAAATGTATCTGCAGAACTCTGCATGTAGAGATTCTGCTGGATGCTTATCCCAACAGGTATAGCTCACTATCATACAGTGCAATGGGTGGGATGACACCATCAAATATTTTAAGCAAGATGTTAATTTGGAATTTGCAACATTTTCTTTAGAATGCATTTACAGGTCTTAGATGTTCTTCTTTCAGTATTATACCAGGGTAGGTATCACTTATACTGTGTTCAATGATTTGATTAATTATGGTGAACTGTTATTTCTTTTCCTGATATTACGGCTGTTTTTGAGAAATCATGACATTAGTTTTTCATATTTACTGCTGGGGCTCAGTTCTGACAGTATTTATCTACTCTGTCCAGCTGTTGCTGTAGTCCCTGCTCAGTAAGAGCGAGAACAAGGCCATCAGCATAAAACAGAGACTTCACATTTCTATCTAAGAGGCAGATGCCAGGAGCAGCAAGTTCATTTATATGCATATTAAATAAAGTCAGAATTAGACTGAAACCCTGACAAACTCCTTGTTTATGGCCGAAGAGATCAGTTTGTTTCTCTCCAATATCAACAGCACAAAAGCATCCCAAATACACTGTTAATCACATCACTCTGTCAGCGCTTTCTTTATCTAGAAACGCCTTAAAACACTCCACAAACACTCACTTCGAAGATGCTCTCCAGCCCCTGCCAGCAGGCGGTAGAAAATGTGAAAGGTCCTCTCATCTTTGGCCTGTCTAATGGCTCTTGACTTCTCCAAAAGATCTGAGATTTAAAGTTAAGGCCTTACAAGGAAATCACAAGATAAAAAACAAAACAAAAAACAAGTGTTGTTCCACTAATGAGGAAAAAACTACTTTTTTTTTTTGCCACATGCAGTTTGACTGGAAAAGTTTACCTAAAGTAGTTTTTGGTAATCCCGTAAGAACAGAGAAATTTCACCCCAAAGGGACTCATTCTTTCTTTTTCCATGAATAACAAAGAAATGAAAATGAGGAGTAACAGTGAAAGTGTTGCTTCTCTACAGCTCAACGTCGTCATGCTTCTTCTATGGACATTACATTCTTGTGGTTAAGCCTAGGCTGTGGTGATACATACAACCCTACCATTGATCTCTTATCTCAGTGAGCATGTGTTTTTTTTTAAAACCTTGACTCATCTCTTTGCTTCTTCAGTCTTTGCAGGGAATGTAATTGTCCTGTCTCCCTCCCCTCAGCCCCAACTGGTCGCGGCAGATGGCTACCCCTCCCTGACCCGGTTCTGCTGGAGGTTTCTTCCTGTTAAAAGAGAGTTTTTCCTTCCCACTGTCGCCAAGTGCTTGCTCATAGGGGATCGTTTTGACTGTTGGGATTACTCTGTAAATATTGTAGGGTCTTTACCTTACACTATAAAGCGTCTTGAGGTGACTGTTGTGATTGGGCGCTATATAAAAAAACTGGGCAGCACTGTTGCCTCACAGCGAGAAGGTCTGGGTTCGAATCCACCTTGGCCTGGGCCTTTCTGTGTGGAGTTTGCATGTTCTCCCCTTGTCTGCATGGGTTTTCTCTGAGTACTCCACAGTCCAAAGACATGCAGTTACTGGGGTTAGGTTAATTGGTGATTCTATAATTGCCCATAGGTGTGAATGGTTGTCGGTCTCTCTGTGAAGGGTTGGCGACCTGTCCAGGGTGTACCCTGCCTCACGCCCTGGGCAGCTGGGATAGGCTCCAGGCCCCCGGGACCCAGAAAAGGATAAGTGGAAGAAAATAAATAAAATTAAATAAGGATACAGGTTTCAATATTGGCCCCAACAATGTAGCCCGTGACATCAAAGTTGATTCTGATGAACTTTCCCTGCAAGAAACAAAATTCTGTTAGAAATTAAGACAGTTGTGGCATTTCACAGATAATAAGAAAGCCTGTGATGCATGAGAGTTTATACATTATTATGTATTTATGTGTGTGTGTGTCTGCAGCTGTCATCTATTTATTTTTTGTCCCTCTGGGCACAGCTGTGTTTTAAGTACCACCTTGTGGGTTCGTGCAGATGACAGAAATGTGGTGAAGAACAAAATGCCTATATTAGGAAATACCAGGTTGACAGGTCAGGAGGAATCTCAGGCATGTGTGCGGTTTCCTGACAGTGATTGTGAGCAAGTGTGTGTGAATATTTGTGCCCGTGTGTCTACTGGCATTCACTGCTCCCCATCAGAGACAGACGGTGATTCACGAGGACCCAGACACCACGGTGGTTAATCTTGACCACATGGTTTACTTAGTCACAAAAAAACACTTAGAGCAAGAATTTGTGTGATTACTGTAACTCATCCCAACACAATCAGAGATAAGCAAATATTAGAAGCATGACATCAGCCCACTTCTGAAACAAGACCCACAAACGTTTTTATTTTTATATTAATTATTCAGAAGTTAGTCAAAAGAAGCCCCAAAAGAAGATTAGCAGACTGATCCAGCTCTCAGCTAGTAGAAGGGTAAATATGAGGAACCGAGTAGCCTGCATCTGTGCAAATGTAACAAAATCCACCAACCACGCCCGTCAAAATCTCACAAAAGCCCCATTCAGAAATGCACCCCTCTCATTTAATCTGACAGAAGCTGAACATATCAGCTTCATGTGTGAATGTGCTCTTTGGTAACTTTTCTGAAGACGTTCATCAGACATTCTTTCTTGAACTTGGTAACATTTACGTATCACTTTCAACAAGCACAAGTGTGAACTGTCACTGACCCCACTGAAGGGCCAGACGCACCGCTCAGGTCCTGTGTCGGGTCTTTGCAGGAATTTTTTCCATTTTTTTCCTGTTTCTTAAGGACGTGACTTTCAGACACTGTTCGCCTACTATAGATGATGTTTTTTAGATCTGCCACTGGTCTGGTCCTTTTTTTAGGACACACTGCACACAGTGCCAAGATATGCCAAGTTTTAGGCCAATAGCTCTTCGGGAATCACCTTGTTGGTGCAAAAATACAATCTGATACCTTTCAAACTGTGCTTTTGGCATTTTTTGCAGATTCAAATAAATGGGGACAAATGATGTGGTTTCGTGACAGCCTGCTAGTAACAAAGTGCCCAAAGATAGAATTTAAAATTGGTTCTTTGTGAAGTTGTCTGTTGTTTTAGTTTTAACCCAAATAAAAGCTTATCATTTTATCTCAGGGGGAAAGGGAGGATTTAAAGGCAATCCTAGGTTTTATGCATTAAACATTTAGAATAGATTCTACATTTCTAACCTAGAGCAGAATCAAACATTGCATACTAAAGCTGTTTAACACCAACGCACAATGTTTTTACAACCTCACAGTAGACTTGATATAACAGTGTTTCCATTCTGTTTTTGTGTTTAAATCTGGCGAATGCTCATTTAAACACGAAATATGAACTCACAAAGCGAGATGAGTTGTCATTTTTCACTGTCTTGGCATTGCCAAAGGATTCAAGGATGGGGTTGGCTTGCAGGAGCTGGCGTTCCAGCTCACCCTGTGGAGAAAGAAAGAAAGGTAAGAAGCCAACTAGATGTCAAATGTGTGTATTACACAACTGAATATTTTCTTGTTATCACTATTTATCACATTTTTTTGTATATTCCAAAATACAAATTTGCAAGGCAAAGTCTAGTCTTCACAACACAGCAGATAGAGAAAAATGTAGCTAAGTCAATATGCTAAACCAATCTTTCTGACACTCGGCCATTCATCATGACTCTGCTGGCTTTACTTTACTCAGCTGCAGTACAATGTGATTTTTCTCGGGGGCCAAAACAACCAAACACTTTGACAGAACTTGTGAAACCACAAAGGTACTACAGTGAGGGTGTTTTGGCACATAACCTAAAGTGAGTGATTAGCTTGGGTTGATGAGTGAGAGACTTCCTCCAGCCTTCACATTCCTTTGGTTGTGATAATATAGTCTGTAATGTATGTCCGAAAAGTCTGCTAAAACTGTGATAATGATGGCTTCCTCTCATTTTTCAAAACCTGGAAATGGGACATTCCCATGAAACTTTTAACTCCCCAACACATGAGATAACCTCCTATATCCAGGGCAATGGCAGCACAAAAATAGTCTCTACTGCAAATCAGAGTGTGGTTAAACTCAACCGAGGATACTCCTCTGGACTTTGATTGCCCAGTGGGAACAGATTAAGTTATGCCTAAACTCTGACTTGCTGCCAAGCTGGCTCTTGCTGTAGGCTGGCCAGTAATGGCCATGAAAGGAAATATGGGTCTACCTGTAGCCATCTTTGTTCTTAAGGTTAAATTATTAAGCTCATTTTAAATGCCATAATCTTATTCTTGGAATTTACTAGAGTTGCTTTGCATGATTCACATATAATTCTTTATAATGCCTTGGTGGAGCTCCTCAGTTGATCCTCAGTAGGAGGTTCAGTAGGAACACTGGTCATGCTTACTATGAGCATTCACCACTGGAGCAGTCTACTGAAAACAAGGAAATGCACAATAGGCCTACTTTAAATAAAAAAAAAAAATGAGACTGACATAAAGAGAGACAGCAGGAGCTGAGCAGCCTGCTGTTTAAGGTCATACCACTTTAACAGGGATGGCTCGACTCCTGACCGTGTGTCCCCTTGCTGCATATCTCTCATTTCCTGTCTGTATTTTACAGACATTATCCAATAAAGACAGAATGCCCCCAAAATAATTTTTTAAAGACAAAGAGGCAATAGTACTTAATCTTATAGCAGAGATGGAGCAGGCAAAGCGTAAAACAGAACAAATAAGGTAAATCAAAAAAGATCTGAGCCTTGTGTGACTAACTGAGAGCAATCTGATCCTCTAACTACATTTTACTGATCATCCACAAAAATAATAGTCTCAGTGTTGCAATAAGTATGAACAGAATGGTACAAATATGTGAAAAGATGGAAAAACAAAAGTACTTCTGGAAGGGCATCTTTCAAGTGTTTCCAGGCTCCAAATGATAGCAACAATTCAACCGGCACAACAAGGGGAAAAAAGAGGGTTCTGACTAAGAATGCTGAGCTCTAGTAGAAGAAATAGAAAGTTTAAACTCACTGAACATACATATGGGCCACACGTGGAAATACAATATGTGGAAAAATATGCAAATTATGAACAGTTTGAACCTTCATATAACATTTCAGTATCTGCGTGCAGTCTGCTGTGTCTGCCTAACGAGCTGTGCGGAGCATTCAAGTACCCTGACAGACACGGAGTAACTGATTCCAAGCAGTACATGCATATGGATAGAAATGGCATTTCCATTCATACTTCTCAACAAGAAAATTAATATAGTCTCCTCCCTTCAGGTCTGCTTTACCTCTTCACCACCTCCCTCTTCACCCTCCTTCCAATCTCCTCTCCTGCTTCATATCTTTGCTCCCCCTCAATCCCTGGCTCTACATTCCTCTGGCCTGTGCTCAGAGGCCACTCTAATGCAATGCAGAGGCAAAGCAGCATTAAGGAGGTCAGTGTGGATGGTGTACTCTGGCAAGGGAGCGTTGAGGCACTTAGTTACAGCTACTCACTCTCAGCTACTGAAAGCATATTAAACAGGCATTTACCCAGATTACATTTGCACAAGCTGCATGTTATTGGACTTCTATGAACCCTCTTTTTCTACAGTTATTCGATTTTATGAAGACAAAGAAACAGCAGGTAGTGGTTTGGGGGGGAAGATAAATGGCTACCAGATAAATCGGGTTTAGATGAGGAGAGCCAGAAAATAGTTTGGGAGAAAGCACAACAGAAACAGAAGATGGAATTTGGGAGTTTTCAGTACTTTGGGAACTTATCTGTGCATTAATACCTGAAAATCCATGTGAGGCCGTAACACTCAATCACGACAATAACAATACTCTTCAAACTACAAACATGCATCAAGCACATAGAGAAAGGAAAACGTGCAGAAATATGCCGAGTATTTGATCACATGCAAATGCAAATTAGATATTAAATCTCATTTTCAGATTGAAATTTGAAATTAAAAAAACATTTGCTGTGACAAAATACAAAAAATGAAGTTTGAGGAGAGATGTTTAGTGTGGCCGTCGTCTGACTTTTCACGCCGCTCTTTCTGAATAATTGTAAATTTAAAATGAGAACACAGAACTGCGCTACAAAGGGTTCATTTAAGCTCCCAGAGTGCTCAATGAACAGCTTTAATAACAGGTTTTTGACTGACATGTGTTTCCAATAAAACCTCTCAATATCCCTCCGTTCTAATAAACCCAAACCAACTGATAAAACAAAGTGTTTAATAGGAGCCTGCAGGCTGACGGGCAGATTCACTTGGTTTCAAATAATCATGTGAGAAGACCGAGCCAGCACAAACAAATGCCTCATAAAGAAAGAAGCTTAGATTAGTCCGTCATCATCATTATGGAAGGAGCAGAGATTTAGAGAGAAGGGCATGCAAATATACACAAAGACTGCACACTGTTTTGGAGAAAGCCGGAGATACACTTGCCTGTAGTTTGAATGCTTTGGGAGAATCGGGCTGTTTGTTATGGATAAACAAATGCAAGTGTTAAAACCTGAAGCGCTTAAGTCAGACAAAAGCCATGAGAAAGAGAACACCAGTATAAACTTAGCCCAACGCTGGCTATCCTCTCACAGAAGCATTAGCAGCAAGAGCAACAACTATTAGGTTAACTTTTACTAGGTTTAAGTTAAACACAACAGCATAAAAAATGTACTCTATGGCAGAGAGCTAAGCTAGCTTAAACACAATCACTTTAAACAAGAAAACAGCTGGCATGGCTTTGTCCAAAGGTAACGGATTCTCACAACCAGCAGCTTAAATGGCTCAGTCACACTAGGGGAAAAACAGGATGGCAATCTATTTTGGTGGTTGCTCGGTAATTGCACTGAATTTTTTTCACGTTCAACAACCAAGTGCAAGAAGATGTGGCTGCACAGGTCGTCTGGTGGGAGGCGACCTGTCTCCAACACGGTGCAATCAATCCGAGGCAGCCTACACCAATGAGCTGGTTGCCAACTGGTTGCATTCCTGTGTAAAATTGGGTTGCCGAGTGCCTATGTCATTTTGCGGTTAAATTGCTGTCCTGCAGCAACCTCATCACTATTTATGAGGAAAGTTCTGTATAATGTGAATTTTCAGTATATGCAGATGGCAACATATTTGTGGTTTTTGCCAGTTTATTGCTGTTAATTACCATATTATTAAAAACAGATTGCATGTATAGTCCCCTCCAAAAGTACTGGAACAGTGAGTCTGGTCCCTTCATTTTTGCTGTAGACTGAAAACATTTGGGTTTGACTTTAAAAGATCAATCTGAGACAAAAGGTCAACATCTCAGCTTTTATTTCCAGGTATTTACATCTGGGTCTGATACACAGTTCAGAAGATAGCACCTTTGGTCTGACGCCACCCATTCTTCTTGTAAGCAAAAGTATTGGAACATGTCACTGACAGGTGTGTTTGTTGCCCAGGTGTGTCCTGTTATATTGAGTGTTCACACAATAAATAGCGCTGAATGTCTGCGCTCAGTTTCAGATTTGGTTTTGCCTGTGCGAAACCCAACCAACATGGGACCAACATGGGAACCAGAGAGCCGTGTATGGGTGAAAAACAAGCAATCGTGAAGCTGAGAGAAGACAGAAAATCAATCAGAGCCATTGCTAGCACAACCGTTTGGAATGTCCTGAAGAAGAAAGTCATCACTGGTGTACTAACAGATGTGGAATTGGTAGACTGAGGAAAACAGCAGCAGCTGATGACAGAAACATTGTAAGCGCTGTAAAGAAAGACCCTAAAACAACTTTTAGTGACATCAGCAATGACCTCCAGAGGGCAGGAGTGAAGGTATGACCATCTACTGTTTGCAGAAGACTTCATGATCCAAAGCACAGAGGCTTCACTAGAAGAT
>JAVDPK010002402.1:540893-556068 GCA_034780415.1 Cichlasoma orientale | reverse complement strand
ACACACTGAATTCATCAGGGGCAGGAAGTGGAAGGTTTTAGACTGGCCTAGTCAATCTCCAGACTTAAACCCTATAGTTTTACCTGATCAAGAGGAGACTGAAGGGAGTAACTCCCCAAAACAAGCAACAACTGAGAGAGGCTGCAGCGAAAGCCTGGAAAAGCATCACAAACGAAGAATGCAAAGGTTTAGTGATGCCAGTGGGTCACAGGCCTAATGCAGTTACAGTATAGCAAGCAAAGGATTTGCACCTAAATATTACATCTTATTCACTTTAATCTGTTCCAATACTTTTGCTCACAAGAAAAATGTGCTATCTTCTGAACCGTGTATCAGATCCAGATGTAAATACCTGAATATAAAAGCTGAGATGTTGATCTTTTGTTTCATATTCTTCTTTTAATGTCAGACCCAAATGTTTTCAATCTACAGCAAACTGAAGGGACTGGCCTCACTGTTCCAGTACTTTTGGAGAGGAGTGTTGCCAACTTGACCAAATCCAAAGTGATAGCAGATTGACTTACTGCTGTTTTATCTCTGTCTTCATACACCAAAGCCACTTTTCAAATGGCAACTGACTGCAAGTGGTCACAGACCTGGTCACAGTCTTTGAAGCAACCAATCATTTCAAAGGCAACGAGATCACCAAGTTCATTCCACACGAATGCAATAATTTTGGTCGTGCCGCTGTTTGAAACCACTGTTTTCCCTAGTGTGACTATAGCATAAACCTCACTAATGAACTACTCAAGTTTGTTTAATCCATGCAGAAACCACAGCATGATGACTTTTCACCTTTTTAATGGAACATTACATGCTGGACTATTATTTGCCTCTGAATAGTTGAAAGGAAACCAGCAGAGGTTCATGCAGGTCTGCGCTCTCAGCCAAGAAAACGTCTTGCACATAAATACCTCAATTACGCTTCAGTTTTTGCATGGATTAAACAAATATGAGCCATGCTAGCTGTTTCCTGACTTGTGTGAAGCTAAACTAATAGGCTGCTAAATATAAAATATTTAAGATACAATCACTGTATGAGAGAGAGATAGAAACCTTCTCAAGCTTTCTGGCATTTTTTTTTTAAATGCAGTAATAATGTCGAGAGGTAATTCAGTCTTTCACTTAAGGTGAAGATGGACTATACTACACAAAAATAGTTCCTAAATAGATATGAATTTTAAAGGAGAGGAGAGGGGAAGTACAACTGGAGGCCAACTGTAGGACAATGTAGGAAGTAGGGCACTCACTGGAATGTTGTGATCTTTGCGTCCTTTGTGTGAGGAGGCAACGTGGGCCAGGTACTGGATGACCTTCTTCGTGTTCTCTGTCTTGCCAGCGCCTGATTCACCTCTGAAAACAAAGAGACAAATACACATGAACACAGTGAGAAAAAGTGAGCCGAGACATGATGAGTGAGAGAAACAAGTTTTGTTTCTGACCTGAATTACAAGGTTTTACTTGTGAAGCGTAGCCACATTATAGGAAATATGCTGTGTGAGATGTCCACAGTTTACCAAAGTACAGGCAAAACAAGCCTAAAAACCTAACCCTAACCAAAATAACTCTCACTCATCATTATTGTGGTTAAGAGAGATTGGATGAACCCCAAGGATGCAATCAATTGAAACAAAAGGAAGACAGAGTGAATAACCATCAGGCTATCTGCTGTTTTTTTTTTTTTTTTTTTTTAAATCAATCCATTTGTTTGTTACTCTCTTTCACTGGAGAACGCTGTGGTTTGGAGAGCCAGTCTCCAAAGTTTCCAGATCCCGCTTTTGGGCTGTCCCTAATGATAGCCGTATTCAGGCACGGCCATCCGCAACTCCCACAGTCGGGTCCCAGAGCCCAGAAAACCAGGGCCAACAGCGAAAAGAAGCCAGCAACACTACATCCATCTACATACCAGTGGCTTTAGTCTAACTCACTATTAGCTGCCCACTGCAGTTTTAGCTGCAGCACTAGAACTGCACGGGCGAGTCCTCGATTGCAGTGTATGTGCATAGAAATATAGGTCAAACAGGTACTGATCCAAGTGTGGTTTGATGTCCTCATTGTTTTACTATAAAGACACAAATCCTCTCTGAATACGTATCACAGAAATCATTTGTTTCTTACATTTTTTTCTCTTGCAAACGTGGTTTAAGGGACCTTTGACTTTGTGAACTATTTTTATGTCTAGCCTCTCATTTTCTCACAGATCTCATGTGTTAGAGAGTTGAACTATATTTTTAAATCTTAAATGAGAGATTCTTCGAGGTCTAAGTCTTCCTGGATTCTCCCTGTTCTATTCTATGAGATGTTCCATAAGAACATTATGTAACACAGTGGCTACCTTTGAACAGGCAGCACCTAAAGATGAAATCACTTAAAAGAACAGTTCTTAATACCTGGTTTCTTCCCACATTTGACCATTTATACCACACTATTCATTATTACATCCCAGAGACTGACTGCTCACACAAGACCTGGATCTGCAAATGTTATTCTAAACAATGCAATATGTATAATTTTGTGCTATGCTTTGTTATGCTTAATGGCCTGGTGGCCTTTTAATTGGATCAAAGTGATATCATGTCTATATTACAACTGAGCTGCATAAACGTAGGTCATAAACAACCTTTTTCATCTGTGCTTCTTCAGGGGTAATTTTCCTTGGAGGAGGAGGAGGAGGAGGAGGAGGAGGAGGGGTTTCTCTAAACTGGCTGACCATCTAAATGGTGGGGCTAAACTCTTAAAAGGGTGCATTTTCACCAACAGGGGGTGTTGTTTTCAGAATTTAAGACACATTATGCAACTGTTTCTTGTCTGTTCATTGGCAGCATTAAACCCAAGAAAGACAGTGGCACTTAATTACCCTCTGCCAAAGAAGATGAAGGCAGGCCACCAAACCGCACTCATAACTCCCTCGGCACTGGGTAGAGCCGCTGTAAAAGCCCAGCATCCGCAAAAAGCTATTTGAAACTAGTCTTTAAATAAAACATGGCAGGATAAAGGGAGCTGGCCAACTGACTCAGGATGAGAGGAACATGAAAGGAGATGGATAGGAAACAACCAGAAGTGATCCTCGTAAAGTACTCATAACTGTAAAAGATACTTATATTTGAAGGCATTTCAAGGACAAGAAGTGAGACCTTGTCTTTAAATAAAGTAACTCTATTAAGGTAAGGCTATATAATCCTTGTCTAGAGACAGTTTCATTTTCCAGTTCATCAGGCTGTTTCATCACCAGGACTGTCTTTAAGAGCAGATCAACCATCTGCCCTGACACAGAAGTTACTTCAAAAATAGAGAAAAGAAGTTAAGAGCTGCAGTACTCACGTGCACAGGATTGATTGGTCCTCACGATCTGTTCAGAGAAAACAGAAAAAGACAGTCAGCATCTTTTTACGCGGTCCCCGGTTCTGCCTTCATTACATCTTGACTTACAGGGACAGCATTCAGTGGCCAAGCTGTTAGATACAATGCAACACAACAGTTTGTTTTCAACAGGAACGTACTAGAGCTGACTGCAAGCACACACACACCTATATAAACACAACTTGTATTTTCCTGAGAATAACAGGACACACATATTGCTGCATGCACACCAAAGTTACATAGATGGAGTGTGAGAGGAGTGTATTTTTAAAAGCCTGCAGCATCCTGACTACGCTGCAAAGCCATGCAGTGCAATGGCCATAAACTGACAGTCTGACCACTAACCAAAGCTGTCACACCTTTCAGCACACAGGATTGAAGACCGAAGTCCAGACGACAGAGTAAGCTATGCCCTCTGAAGTGGGTGACCTCTCAACTTTGAAAGGCCTCCAGGGCACAGCAGAGAACTACAAAGACCAGAACCAGCAGGGAACGGACATGCTTGTCATCCGACAGAAACTCTGAACTATTTCTCATGCTGCCAGAATCAGAGCAGGTCCTAATTTAAAGGTAAGATAATTATATTTAAAGAAGACAGGATAGGTTTGGTTATATGGCAGGTTTAATTCTCCAGATTATCAGGCAGTAAAGTCATGCCTGTATAAATATGATCTTGGGAAGGGATTTTAAATTTTTATTTTCATTATATTCTTCTTCCAAGTCTTGGCAAATAGGAAACAACAACAACAAAAACTTAATAACTTTCCAGTTTCTTAACAAACTAAACTTCCTGTGTGACTGTGCTGAGTTTGGCTGACTTTTTTAAGCATGCCTTAACAGGCAAAGGTAAAACCACCTGGTTTGGTCAAACTAAGGCCTTCTTGTTTATAGGCCAGCGATCATAATTCATCTCATGAGATTAAGTATAAGAAAAAGAATGAAAAGAACTTTAAAAACAACAGTTATTTCTGCAGAACAATTTGCAGCAAAAAAAAGTTTATTTGCTGTTTTTTTTAAATTACAACAAACTACAATTTTGCCTTACACTTACTGAAAGCTTCAAGTACAACTCCACATATACAGAACTGTTAATCAAACCCATTTCTCCCTGTAATCAGCGTATGGAAATAATCTACCAGTTCATATGAGAGCACCCATTTGATAAAAAACCTGTCTTGTAGTAGCTGTTTACTGACTTAACCTGCAGTCACAACCTCAAAATCCAAAACCATCTGCTTGTGTACTATGTGAAGAATGAAGCCTGACATAATCACTTTGCCCTTTAGGAGACAGAAAACACTGATGAAATGACCTCATCACATGTGCCTATGACAAAGGCCAGAGGGTAAAAACGTGCACTGAGCCGAGGAGCAGCTGCAGGATACGGGGGGGATGCTTTAATGGTAACAGAATATGTATAACGTGTGTTACACACACGTACGCACAGAGGCACTTTTTACCGTAATAAATAAGACTTAATTATGGAAACATCTGATTAAATTGTGTTTTTAAAAGTGAAACTGAAAAAAAAAAATCAGTGCTGAGGGAACAGCAGCAGCTTTTACACAGCGCCTGTTTTGATGTGGATACATTAGACGCTTGAAGGTGACGTCATGGTTTTTCTAACAAGTTTAAAAAACTCTTATGTTGAGTGCTTCTTCCTTCACGTCTGAATAAAGCTGGTTCCCAACAACATGGTGATTAACTAGAAGCTCTAATGGATAATTATAGTGGTCGCTCTAAAAGCCATCCATTCTACAGAGATGAGGGTTCAGCTCAAGGGCCCGGCCACAGAAATTTACTCACACCTTGCTGACATGGCTCAGTTTTCACAGATGGCTCATACAGTCTTTAAGGTGTTATATTTCCCCAGAGAAATGCCCTTTTGTTGTGTGCTAAAGCGTAAACTTTCCTTTAAGTGACAAAAAGCAGGTGAAAAATTAGCTTGCCCGACTGTGTTCACCTCAAGACCGTCTCTCATTAAAGTCTCTCATTCTCTTTTCTCTTCCCACTCAAAGTCTAATTTGTCTGATTTAAACACAAATACGCAAAAAAAAAAAAAATACAGAAATAAAGCAAATGTGTGCACATATAACTGGCATCATCTCCCCTGACAATGATGTGGCCTTTAAAACTTGGGTCAGAGTTAGATTACTCGTCCTGCCTGTGTATAGCAGTCAGTTCCATGCAGACCTGTTGCTTATCAGATGTACCTCATGTTGGTTTTAACAGGCCCTCAAGTCCCACTGGACAGTCACGCAACAGCGTGTAAGCCCTCACGAAAATGAAAACCAAATACACACTAACTAAACAGCTTCTGAGTAACATCAGGTGTTCACATGTTTAAACAGAGGAGACTGAAGGCATGACCTCATGCTTCTGAAATTAACACCTGATGGCAATCTGTAAAAGACCGGGGGGGGGGGGGGTGTACAGTGTGATTTTGTATTTTTGTATTTAAATGATTCATACAACTGTGATGAGCCCAAGTGGCAGTTACCTCAAGTGTTGAGCTGGTTTATTACCTAACCCTCAGCACCTGTCGACTGATGTGATCTGCACAGTGTCTTTATAAGGTAACAGATGGGCCAGTGGAAGATGTGTGAGTGTGTTTGTGGACAAGTGAGATGTGCGCTGGTTATCAGTGCTGTCTGATGTGAAGGGAATGGAAAAAAAATCTAATTTGTACAAAAAAACAGGGGGACTGGCAAACACACACAACCCTGGACTTCCATTAGAGTCGCAGTCACTTCATTCTCTGCTTATCAGACATCTATTTACCCATCATAGCTTTGATGCTCTCTTGATACTTTTTATCTAGCCATGTATTTCTCAGTTGACATCCAGCACCTTTCAGCTCTTCCACTTATTGACAATCATTCCTTTAATCTAGCATCCTTTCTGATTTCTTCCCTCTGTAAAAAATAAAGGTGATACTGACCTCATCTGTCAAAGGGGAACTTTGTGCAAAGCCTCTCTTTCAAACACACAGCGATCCATCAAGTAGAGAGTTCACAACATGTCGCCCATAACAATGACAGTATGACAATAAAGCTACTCAGTGATATTTGATACATTGTGTGTGTATCACCATTATTATTCAACTTAAGAGTGTCAGTTTTGTTAATTATCCCTTTGATCTGCCATCTCCCACTGGCCACCATTTTCCCCTCTGAGTTTCTTCTTCTTCACTGCAAATTCTGCTCACTTTGCCTCATTAATCTGATAAGTGCCACAATGAGGTATCATTAAGTAGACACTACTGCTCAGAAAGTAGTTGGCGAGTGTTTGCAGACAGGTTGGTGTGTTTCATGCAAACTACAGGTGACAATCTATTACTGACCAAGGTAATCACTAGGAGGTTTTTGCTGCAGCATCATTTACCTCTTTGCAACCACTTTTCACCATCCATCTGCCAGCAACCTCCGGCAACCATTTGCCAACCAGGTCAGGGAACACACTTTTTTCCCTAGCAACTGGTAGTTGCCAGATGGACGCTGACTGGCCTCGGGGATGGGAAGATATTTAAGTGGCTGCAATTAAACAGTGTTTAGGCTGCATGTAGAAAATAGTTACAAAGTTTTTTTTGCACACTTTGAGACTTTTAGCAGTCCAGTTGCTGTAAGGTATTTTCATTGTATACATTTTTGTTTCATTTTAAATGTGTAATATTTTGCTCTTTTGCTAAATTTTTGTTGTGCTGTTTTGAAAAACATCACCTTAATGTGATCTGTGCTATCTGAATGGATTAGTGCGTGCATCCACCCTGCCTGTGCTGCCACCTTGGTCTTCTTGGCAGCTGCTGCTTCCTAAATCACCACAGCAACCAACGGCAGGGTCATATTTACCCAGGATGCCATGCTGGCTAGGCGTAGGTGGACCAGTCAAACTGAACATGCGCTTCCTTTCCAGTAGCTCATTACTGTCTCACTAAATCTTCACCCCCTTTGTGCTTCACTTTCCCTCGGTTTCTCTCATTTCCCTCCCCCCCCACGAACGCCTCAAAGCCAGGTTACTCACACCACAAACGGGGGGGGGGGGGGGGGGGGGGCTTGCTGGAGACAAAATCACTTTTTCACAGTAACAGATGTTTTTCATTTAATCACCTCATCAACTTAGCTTTTAGTTGCTTTAGTTATTTCCTCCACCACAGCTCGCACATCATTAGTTGATGTTAATGCGAGTCGGAAATGAGATAGGCCGTTCATTCATCGGGTTTTAGGCTAGACCGCAGCTCAGACCGTTTGGATACAAGGTAAATATAAACTCAAAATGACAACAAAGAACAAAAGCAGCTTTCAGACTGATCAGTATGGCTACAGTCACATACTGCGGTTCACTGAGCGGTGGAACGCTTCAATCTCAGGTGAGAGAGCAGAATACATAATTGCATTTATTTCCCAAGGCTGTTGTAAACTTTACTTTTTTCTGTCACAAAATTTCAATAACACCTTTTGTCCAATGATTTAGTGTTTTTGTTTTCACGCATACAATGAAACATATTTATCTCAAGGGTGTACAATACCCACACTCACATGCACGACTGTCACTTGAGGATCCTGTCTTGCACAGCAGGGTTTCCCTTTGCTGCTAATAATTTATCCCCCGTGAGGATTAAACCAACCCTCATTCCACACATTCCAAAGCTTTGCCCCCTTTCCCCCCATCTCCACAAAAGCCCCAGTCATTATCATAACCCCCTATTATTAACCTTATTTAACCTTGTATCGCTCTAGCTTCCCTCTCCTGGCTCTAACTAAGTTATTAGTTCAGTTTTCATACATGAAATATGATGAATATTTCTTTTTGCTCCCTGTGACTTGGGTTAAAAGGAGGCGCAGCCATTAATACAGTCGAACATGGTTCATCCTTTGTTCTCAGAGCTCCATAATAGCACTGCTTGGAACACATACAAAAATTATGACTTGTAGTTCAAATCAAAAGAGAAACAATGGGACTTTCATTTGAAGCTGTGAGTGAAAATGGGTTTTCTTAAAATACTGGGCAGGCATGAGCCATTCTCCAAGAGTGGAACAAAAATTCTCATTTAAAATCCAATCTCCTTACTACAGCCACCAAAAACACTCTCCACATCCCCAGCTGAAACCAGAGCTTAGTGTGCAAAAACATTCTTAGTGCAAGAATCATAATTGTGCCCATTTACTGTCAATGGCCCTCAGCATTAAGGCTTCAGTCCAATGCAGCTCGAGTCTAAACCAACACACTGCCCTTGCAAAGGTTTATGCACGTGAATCAGCCGGCTATCAAACACTGCAGATTTTCAATAATCGCATGCTTGTGGTCATCGCGTTGGCAAAATAGCAAAACTTGACACCTCCTTGCTCTCTTCTTTGTAGACTGGTTGATGAAAAGATGAACTCAGTGAACACCTAATGCTTTCACACTCCTTATAACGCAGGTATTTCTGATTAGGAATAAAGAGCCACAGAAAGGGTATTAAAACAGGGGTCTTTGCAACTGGATGTAACACATTTTTTCCACCCTGAATCACAAGCTCCCGCAATTTGCTTCATAAAAGAAGCCGTAAAATGCAACTGCACACAGTGAAAATCATAGCGCCATGGCAACCACTTCACACACATAAGAAATCCTGAGTGATGGCCAGTGAGCAGCTCTCTCATAAACTGTTATAAGTTGTGGGGATTACTCATGCACAAACGCACATGTTCCTGCACACACAACTCCCCGGGTCACAACAGATATGAAGGTAATATAAAAAAATGGAGCCCTGATAACTCATAAAGGAGGAGAGCAGAGGCAAGAGAGAATCCAGAGCTGCTTAAAACCAAAGCAGCAAGGCTCTCACTGTATGTGTGTGTGTGCGTGTGTGTGTGTGTGTGTGTGCCAGAGCTCATTCACATTCCCAGACAGTGGAAGTAGCAAACAGTCAGTGTGATCTGGGAAGTGTCTGTGGGTACCTGCAGTGTGTAACTGTCACTTGGAAGCTTCCGAACAATTATGAGATGCACACTTAACACGGTTAAGTAGAGAACCATAGGAGAACAATATGCTGCATCCTCCAACAGCAACTTTGATATGATGCATACATTTAGACATTACACTGTATTCACTCTATTAGGCATGAAGGTAGTAAAAACAGTCACTTAACCTAATCTCTGGTGTGGAATGGATTAAAGAAGAAAGCGGACTTCTGCTTAAATAAAAGGGAAAAAAAGGAGAGAAAAAAAAACTAGGCCACAAACTCAAGCCAAGAAATACATGAAATCATCAGGGTTATGTTGTCACATATTCCCTCTTAATGTGTGTTCGGACAGAAAGTGAAGTGAATGTGCATTTTGGGCCAAACGGACTGCTGAACCTTTTTGAAGTCTGTGTGGATTCATCCAAGACAGCCAATAAACCAAATGTACAGATGTTAGCTGTAAACTAGCTCGAGTGTGTGTTTCTGTGTGAAGCAGAAAGAGACGCTGGCTTACCTCAAATTATAAAGTCATTTCCCTCCTAATCTTTCCTGTCCCTGTATGTTTGTCAAGCTTTTAATGTTGATTAAGTTTATGTTGAATGTTTAGCACACTTTTTTACCACCTACTACTTTTTTTTAACACAATCACAAAACTTTAGACCACAGAGGTTATTCTGCATCTGTGGAGAGCTTTCAAATTAATATAGAAAGAAATGGAGGAACAAGAAGGTAGCGAGTTTATCATTACTCCCTCACGACTTTAAGGAACAACTCACAGCTGTTGGTACCAGACGGGCTGGTCTGAGTATTTCAGACACTGCAAATCTACTGAGATTTTCCCACACAACCATATGCAGGTTTACAGAGCATGGTCTGAAAAAAAGGTGGCAGTTTTCTGGGTGAAAATGCCTTGTTGATGCCACAGGTCAGAGGAGAATGACCAGATTTGAAGGCAAGAGTAACTCAAAATAATCACTCGTTATAACAAAAGAATGCAGAAGAGCATCTCTGAACAGACATGTTGAACCTTGAAGCAGATGGGCAGAAGACCACACAGCTGACACTCCTGTCAGCAAAGAACGGGAAACTGAGGCTACAATTCACACAGGCTCACCAAAAGTGGACAACAGAAGACACCGGCTGGTCTGATGAGGTGAATCTATGCCACGAAGAATTTAGGCAGCTCCGAAGGCAAAAGATGGTCCAACCCAGTACTAGCAGGGTGTACCTAATTAAGTGTCCGGCTAGTGTATATTGACAGTATTGTTTGCAGGATTGGTCTGAAGCAGAGTAAGCTGCAGTGGTTTAAAAAGCAGCCCATTCAAAATGTTACTGCAGTGAAAACTGTCAGCTGTTATTATTTTACATAAAAGCAAATTGTTAAAAGGCACTGAAGAGCTTCAATGACCAGAACTGTCAGCTGAGGGAAAAAATGTTGCATTTAAAGATATTCTGGCTCACAGCTGAGCTACTGCCATGTTTGTTCCTTTACTTATAGCCATTTGTAACTGCTGAGTGACTAAACAGCTCAAGTGCATTTCTCACTGTAATGCTGTTGAACCAGCTGCCAGTTAGGCATTCACACGAACAGAAGGGGAGAAAGCCCCACAGAGATGCCAGGCCCTTTGCAAGTACCAGTCACTCTGTGTGTGTGTGTGTGTGTGTGTGTGTGTGTCCTGGAATTTGATTGCTCCTGGTTTCCCTCGATTCCAGCACTGGGGCCTCTTGGGTGTGGAACAGGCGTTGTTTTTAGCAGGCTGGTGGTGCAACAGAGGTGGCATTAAAGGGAAATGAGGCCTGCTCTCATAGTCAGAAATTTATGTGCTCCATCATCGACCAAACATAATAATACAACCCCTCTCTGTGCCAAGAAAAACAAATCCAAAGTGTGCTCGTGAGATGCATCATTTTCACACCGTCAACAAATGAACAAAAGGGTGATGACTATACTAGATCCCACTGACAGTCACAGGATGTTCCCATCTGTCACAAGTGAATACTGCCCATGAGAGGGAGAAGAGTAGTAAGAGAGAGGAGGGTGTGGTGCGAAGTGGCCAGATAGCAGAATGAACAGAAGGAAACTGAGATAGCAGACAGACAGAAAGAAAAACAGGACGGAAACAGGAGCTTTCCAGCTTTAAGTACCGGCTCGCTTGCAAATGAAATCCTGAGGATGTTTCTGTGTCACTCGTGGGATAGTGATGACAGTTGGCAGCTGAGATCACAGACAGAAATAGACTGTCTCCACCCTCTTGGAAAAAACAGCAGTGTGTGAGGGACCACCTGCGTGAGGCAGAGGAGCAGCTTTTTCATCGTTTACACCTTCAGCTTCCTCTCATGGAGCATGTTAGCCTTCCTTGTCGGTCTCTCCAAATCTTTCTTTCTCTCGCACATTTTAAACCACAAGAATCAATTTTACTTTTTGATAAAGTGCTAAATCTCAACAATTTTTTAACAAATATTTCTGGCATTATTTCCTTTTATTAGCTAGACATGTGGTAGAGAGTCCAAGGACACAATGGGAAAGAGTGGGGTATGGGTTAGCATGTGTCTTACCCACCTGGATGCCCACTGACTAGACCTGTTTAATGGTGTTCAACTCGCTTTGGCATGAAAGGGGGAATTTGCATTTTCATGACAGCTACAGGTTTGAGATGAGTCAGCGCTGCAGCTATCAGTTACATCTCTTTTCAAACAAAATACTGAACGGGAGGGACTTCTGACGATCTACAACCCTTTGTAAACAAGATTCTTAAGTTAATCCCATAGAAAGCCTTTTTTCATGGCAATATAAAGTCCATCCATCTTTTTCTGCTTATCCAACTCAGGGTCGCGGGGGGCTTGAGCCTTTCCCAGCTGTCGTGGCGTGAGAGGCAGAACACCTCTATCACACAGAGACACACAACCATTCATACTCACATTTACACCTATGACCAACTTAGAACTGTCATTTCACCTAAGATGCAGGTCTTTGGACTGTGGGAGGAAGCCAGAGATCCCAGAGAGAACGTGTAATCTTCACACTGAAAGGCCAGAGCCAGCCAGTGGATTCAAACCCAGGATCTTCTTGCTGTAAGGCAACAGTGTTAACCACTACACCACCATATCATCCTATAAAATATACAAAATTTATTATGTACAGTAAATGTAGATTAAAAATATCATAGCAGGCACATTGAACTTGACATGTGTAAAGAGTTTTAGATTGTATCAGCAGACAGTATGAGTGTGATTTCATACTAAGAGCCAAGAAAACCTGGCTTAAACCCAATACAATTTGTAGCACTGCATAGCTGTCTGTGAAAAAAGGGATAAAAGAAAGTACTGCATATGAATGGAATGTAGAGACTTCTGCATGTCAAATTAATATTTGCAGCTCCACGTCCTGTCGGCTTGGGTTCGACATGTAGAGCTTGTGTTATTCTGTCTGAGCTGTACTCCAGAGAGCTTGCACACAGGCTTTTGGAGTCTTTCCCTTTTTGAGTCCCACAAAGCACATTTTTCAAATGCTTCAGACGCAGGGGTGAAATGAGAAAGTCTAGAAGAGAAAATGAGGGGTATCAAGACAGACAGAGCGACAGAGAGAGAATGTGAGACAGTAAGGTGTTTAGACCCAGGTCCCACATGTTTCTCCAGGAGGGGTGCTGGACTGGTGTGGTGAACATCTGCGGGCGATCTTAGTTCATGAACAACCTAAATTTGGCATCAGCTTTGAAGAGTAAATCATTCAGATTATTAAATAAATAACAGTGCTGTCCAAACAGACCATGATGAATGAAGAACGTCAAGCTTGCAGATCAACATCCTGATACAAATCACCACTTATCTTGAGAACTTTCGTAATAGTGTCAGAACATAAACAGGACGAAGAGATTTGTAAATCGGACCTTTAACCACAGCACTGTATCCCAGCAACCATGGACACAGCTAATCATGCGCTTACATGAGTTTACCTAAAATCTTTTGGTGAATTGTGATCATAGATTATACATAAATCATGGATTGCCTGCCCATTGGTTAATGGACTCTGCATCTCGAAGCCTCAGCTTTGGTATTTAGGCTGCTGCCATGTTGGTTTTTGGAGCCAGAAGTGGCCACATTCAGTCCAGTGGGTGGAGTACTATGTAATCAGCTCATTTTAGCAACCATGAACTGTACAGGTCCAAAGCACTGGATTGGCTACCTCCTGATTAGTGCTAGGTAACAGCCTAATAAGATATTAGAATTTCATTCACCAAAACAAGAACACAGACTGGCTGTACCTCACAGGAAGCCATATTATTTTGAACACCTGCTAATCAGGATTAAAGCTAAAGGGCCACTTCCTTACAACTTTAGGCTTTCACAAAATCAAAAAGGCCGAGTTATTAAAAAAATGAAGAGAGAAATGAGTGATAAAGTTAAAAGCTTTTGTATCAGGCTGTAAACAGACTGAGTTTGGCCATTTTAACAATCTCCAAAAGAGTCTTTGGGGAGTCACTTTTAGAGCCCACCTCAAGTGGCCATTAGGGGAACTGCAGTTTTTTTTACACTTCACCCCAAGAAGTTGCTTTTTGATAGTGACTTTAACCCTTTTTTTTAGATTGACCACTATATAAATGCCTACAAACATCCTTCAGATAATTCAAAGACTCTCTGAACTCTAATGCCACTGCAATAATTACATCACACTAACTCTGCTGCACCTTCGTGTCAACTATATGGCAACACAGAGTTCACAAGGATTGAAACCTCATTCAGTTGGGACTGTAATATCTGGAGAAAGCAGGCATGAGATGGTTAAATCCAAACTTCTAGATTATGTTACAGGCTGTAGAAGAAGAGAAGATAGATAGATATGGATAGAGCAAGAGTGAGCGAATACCTGAAAAGATATAAGTTATGGCTTATTATCCAAACATGGTACGTTAACACTACATCCAAACACACGGAGAAGAGAGACATAGCAACACCGAGACTTAATCTACTTTTTTGGTTCAGTGAACACAGTGGTCATGCCAGACAAAGTACTATCACTGTCAAAATAGCATAAACACACAGTCATGCTCTCATTTCCAACAATAGCAAAGGAGGGTGGGGTTCAGTCACCTCTTCTGATACACTCTGTCACTATTTAGATCATCGTGCGTTGGCCTGGCAAAACAAGATTATCACTGTTCTACTGCAGAGGGCACAAATGAGAAATCTGTGATTTTCTCCAAAGTCCAAAGGTAAAGCTTCTCTTTCAAGCAGCCCAGCCTGCCTATTCACAATTTAAACCTCCATCATACAGTAGGGGACATACAGTATACTCTAAAACTTTTTGATAGAGATTCTCTAAATCTTTCCAACATGTAACAAAAGAACTAAAATGAAGTGTGGAAATGAAAAGGTTCCTACTCTGTTACTTTCAATTCCTTCAGGATCTGTGGAGCATCATGGACAACTCCCTGATTGTTTTCGTACCTCATCATCTCCACACACTCTCCAAAATGACTACCTCTTCCGGATCCCCTGGAAATAAAATACACATTATCCATTCAAAGGTCCTCATTTGATCTAACAAACGTCTCTGCCCACTAAATACGTGCAGGACAGTGGACACCTTTAGCTGCAGGACTATAGATCTCACACAAGCACAGGTTTGTTTTTCCTAACAGAGCCTAAGCGCTGCATAACAGTGTGCCTACAGTGAGCGTAAAATTAGCCTTGTCCTGTTGGGTGTTGCCTTTACGCCAAATGAAAGGGGAGAGAATGCAGTTGCGGGAGATATGGCAGAAATTATTTGGCAATGTAATCGATTGCAGATGGCAGCCATCGGGGGGGGGGGGGGGGCTTGTTTGGTCCAACGTGGTTCTTTTTGATGGCTAGGCCTGCCATAATCCAACAGGC
>JAVDPK010002402.1:527530-540793 GCA_034780415.1 Cichlasoma orientale | reverse complement strand
TTGTGATGGCTAGGCCTGCCATAATCCAACAGGACAAGGCAGTTTTCACGTGTTTGTGTGTGTGTTTATGCTGGCACCTCTGATATCACAGCACTAAGCTCTGCAGCCCCACAGGAATTCCAGACACCGGGGGGAGCAGGGCTTCAGTCATAGGGAGGAAAGTGTGATGACTAAATCTGACGAAATGAGTGAAAAAAAAAAAAAATAATATAGATATATATATATATATATATATAAAAGCACAATAAAGGTTAAGCAAGTATCTAGTTTGTGTTACTAATATAAGTCAAACTTGGCCAACAAAGTCTCAAACAAAAAAAAAAAGAGGAAGTATGAGAGTAAATCCAAAATGACCTTGAAACATGAAAAAGTGGTTTGCAGTCTTGCATTGTAGCCACACTGCTGTGCATATATTTACCCTACAGATGAATAAATACGCACATTTAATCAGCTGCTCATTAAACGCAGTGACAGAGTGAAGCAGTCAGCTGCTTTTCTCTCTTTCCTTCAGTGGACTTTAAGTTTATGTCAATGAGAGCACCGTGACGGCATCAGCCAGGTAACCGTATCTGTGCTGCAGAGGCTTCTGGCATCAGTGCTATTCATCTCTGATGCCAACACTATCGAAGAACGAGGGGAATATATGACAGTGACTCCACCTTAAATCATCTCCTCACAGCCTTTTTCAAACGCTTGCCACTGAGTTCAGGACTTGGAGCCTAAGAGTGTTAGCTATTGATTGGATATTTGAAAACACACAGTAGGCTAATGCCTAGCTTACCTGGATAGATATAAATCTGGGTCCTGAAATAAAATAAAAACTAAGGAAGCATAGTTAGGTCAAAGAAAGGACTGTCACCCGGGAGACCGCAGGGCTAATTGTGCAGATGTTTTCCAGCTGCTTTTTGGTTAACGTTAGTCAGCAAAGTTATTTGGTTAGGTTTAGGAAAAAATTACCAAAACCCACGAGAGTGGAAAACCCACAAAATTGTAATAAAAAAAAATACTTTTAACCATTTTGAAGTGGGGATCAATTTACTCAGGCATTTTTTTTTAAATCAAACTGCCAGGCGAAACAGGAAAACACACAAACGTCTGCTAAATAAGGTTACACAGATTCATTGCTTTAACTATATGACGACCAATCAATATATGATTGCCTTATCTAATAAATGATTAGTTTTTGGAAAAAAGGAGCATGACTGGCAGAGAATATTTGACTCTAATCTCAGTCTGTGCATTTCAGACCTCGGGGAGGTCCCATTGAAGTCTCAGTCTACTCTGGATGTTCAAAAATGGTCCCCAATGCACTCAAATGTGACACCAAGGGTGCTGATTTAGCTCACTGGGTTGAGCAGGTGACCTATATGCCAGGGGGCTAATGTAGAAGACATTAGCCCCCTGGCTTCAAGCCTGCCTTGAGGCCACTTACTGTGTATCGTGCTCCTGCTCTTCCTTTCCACTTTCCTATACATAAATTGACGCCAAGGCATCATGTAATAAATCAGTGCATCCCTCCTAAAAGGTAAAAAAGAACTAAGCAGAAAGAATACATTTATTCTTCTTAACATGCACACTTTAAGAATTTGTACATTTCTGCCAAGAGTCTGAAGTCCATCAACTTGTAGTCTGAAAAAAAAAGATGTGTAGGATACCAAGGATAAAATGATGACTGACACAGAACAGCTTTCCCGACCATGTCCCTGTCCAGGTTAGGTAGGAAAAAAGTCTAAGTGTTTACATATGGAGAGGACTGTATCCATAAATCAGAAGTGATGTATGACCCCCAAACAGAAAGATGATTTTATCCGCTATGAACTCTGCAGCTGCCTGTCATTAAAGACTCATCCCCTCATGTAATATTTGTGTGTGTGTGTGTGTGTGTGTGTGTGTATGTATGCATGTATGAGACAGAGTATATTTGCAGTACACTTATACAAGTATGCTGCTTGAACGGGCTTCACCCTTTCCCTGGAAGTTATATCATCAGCAGTCTT
The DNA here is from genome assembly GCA_034780415.1 of Cichlasoma orientale. Lineage (NCBI taxonomy): Eukaryota > Metazoa > Chordata > Actinopteri > Cichliformes > Cichlidae > Cichlasoma > Cichlasoma orientale. Next base: position 538,796 of record JAVDPK010002402.1, on the reverse strand, counting down.
TTTGAAAAAGAGGGGGAAAAAAGCCCCCCCAACACACACACACACACACACGCACACACACACACACACACACACACACCTGTCTTGTCAGTCAGATTCTGGGTGTGCCCCTCACCAGCCCTTCTCTCGAGCCCTCACTGCCCCAACAAGTGGCCTCATTTCCCAGGGAAGAACTCTGTACTCCAGGCCTCCCTGCCTGCACCCACACACACACACAGGACCCTGGTCCCAGCCCCCTTCAGACTGCACAAAGCCCCCATTGTGAGACACAATGCTAGCCGCCCCCTCTGCCTTTCCCCTGTATCCTCTACTCTGTTTCCCCCATAAACTCTTTCGCTTCTGCCCCTTCTTCCTTTTTGCCCATCTCCATCGCTGTCTGCGTTTCGGTCTTTGCCTTCTTTCCTCTTCACTCGTAGTTTTTCCTTCTTAAACTTTGCTACACATCCTGCTGATCGTGTCTGTTGGGGTCTTAAGTCTGCTGTCTTTTATTCTTGCTCAACGCTTTCCAAATATCCCCTTCAATATTAAAGCCTCCGTGTTCCCTCGTTTCCCCCCTAACTCTTTCAGCACAGCCCACCCCCCTCACATCTCTGTGTTCCAGGACATTTTCCACTTCTCTGACTGCTGTGTTACCTCTGAATTTTCCTTCTCGGCTTTGCTGGAGTGAGATTTCATATATAGGTGTATCTGTAGCTCAGAGGAGGAAAGGACAAACCAACTACATACCACAGCAGCACTTTCTCCAGTATCTGCAGATCTATTTTTAACAATATTACCATAATTATAACCAATAAGCACTGGTTGTGTTTTAGGTACATGGGTCAAAACAAGGAAAACCTGTTGGGAGAATAAGGTTGGGACATTATTGATTCACATCCTCTGTGTTCTCATTAACTGGCTGATCAGACTTTTTCCAGTGCTGTTTTTGCATTGGCACCAAACAGCACAATGTGGCATCACACAGTTGTTGTACCAGGAGGATGACAGATTAAAAACCCAATTAATGTCTAATCCCACTGCTTTGGACATTTGTGTTCTCACTTGCACCTCTGCCGGGTAATGACTAGGCAAGTTCAGGGCTGCAGTGCATGTGTATATACTGCAGTGCAGCTATATTTAGAGGTCCCACAGTTTGTCTTACAGTGATTAAAACCAATACAGCTGCAGCTGTGCCTCTGCCTCTCCTCAAGTAAAGAGAGAATTCCTTTCAAAGGGGTTAAATCAAACAGCAGTAATGCACCTAAAAGGTGTATTCATTTAAGGTCATTTATGTTGAAGCCTGTGCAGTTTTAATTGACAGATATCAAAATAGATATCTATCACACAGATAAGTGTGATAGCTATGAACTGCTATAAGGGGAGGCCAGCCTGGACACACTGTAGCAAAAAAAAAAAAGCTAAAGGTGGCTCCTCTTCCTCCTCTTCTTACCTACACGAATTTCAGCTTGTGTTGGAGGACATTTACAGTCTATTTCTCTCCTCCTCTTTGTCACCTGGTTTTAATGTGTGATTTGTAGATGGATACATTATCTTGAAAATACCATCTAAAAGGTGAGGGACTTGTAGTTCTTGAAGGACATGCTTAAGCGAAGATGAACAGGCGAAGTTTTGTGATTGCATCACTTTAATTTCTGTGTTGCGTGTGAATTTACACCTGACATTAGATTTTCCTTACTCTGACAGATACTGATCACACTGATGCCAGTAGGAGTATAAAGCACAAATACAACACCAAAGGAAAGAACATTTCTCTGCACTCCTTTGTGAAAAATAATAACAGTACTAGGAGACAGTAGGTTTGGTCTTTTCTTTTTTTAGGCATTTCTAAACATGTTGTGTCTACAGTGCCATCTGCGTTCTCAGATGCGCTGGATCTCAACCATGTGATGGAGATCAGCATCAAAATAATCTCAAGAAATCTCACTGTAGAATCTGCTTTTCAAATCTGTTGATGGCAGGTTGCAAACACAGCTGTGCCGCCTATAGAAATGACAAACACATGAATGGATGAACCCATATTGGCATATTTGCTTCACGTAGATTTACTACTCCTATGGAGTGCAGTAAATCTGTGTGAATCTATCTGTGGCATTCACCAGCCCTGTAAGTAAATTGAGTGGCAGTAACACTACTGTATAATACAGCTGCCACCTGAGTGTGAGTCTCCCTCTACTCATACTGATAAGCTGCAGCTGGAAACAGGCTACTAAGTCATAAAAAGATGATAAAAATATGCAATGAAAACTGCTGAACACAAGATACAACTGCATACTTGCAGGCAGAGGGAATCTGTCATGAACTGAGCCTTGCGGTCTGACTAGTTGAGAGGTGAAATAAGAGAAAACCGACACGGTGTTGTCAATTACACAGAGGCCTAACCATGGCAACCCTGGCTACATCCTGACACGGAGGAGGGATGAGAATGTGGACATTCCCCACACTTGTTCTCCTGTGTTTCCTAATCAAAGGCTGAGACAGAAGGAACAAAGAAGACTGCGCTGCCACAGAGCTTCCAGCAGAGCTGCGGTTTGTATTTTTCATGTTAAGTGAAAGGCGACCAAAATGCTTTCAAGGACGTGGGGAATTTTTCCTCTTCAGTGTCTTCAGAGCCAAAACATTCTGGTTGAAAGAAAGAAAAGGACTGAACAAACTAGTTAGTGAAACAGTAAAGGGGTAGGCAATAACTGAGGCCAGCTGCTCTACTCACTGAGAGGAGAAAGAAATCAGTAGGAGATCCCAAATAGTTTGAGATGGAGCTGTAAAAGACATCCTGAACAAGACAGCAGACATGTTAAACAGACTGAAGGAGATTCATACAGAAGCAGCTCACTACAGCCAGCTAAAATACTGCCACTCACTGAGTGACGCCTCTACTCGAGATCCCAGCGGACGGTTATTTTGGTTGCATATACAGATACACACATCTGTGTCCACAGTGATGAGCCTCTGCTCACAGGAGCCCAGCAATGGCTAATGTGCTGCTCGGACAACTATGAGAATTTGACAATGACTCAGCTTACAGAATTGAACACAGCGAGGTATGGAGAACTGGAGCACTGATGACCTCATTTCACTGGCTGGTTTGGCCTGCCTGTTGTGAGGGGTCCGAAAGAATGAACAGAGAGAAAGGGGGTCAGAGAAAAGAATCGTGGCACCAGAGAGGTGTCCTATATCTACACAAACACATTCTGAAGTCACAATAGGCTGGTAAGAGAGAGTGTGTGTGGGAGTTTATGGTTCCATCTAAAACTATATTCAAAGTTTAAAAAGCGTGTTGAACAAAACATACAAAGACGGGAGCTCGTTAACCTCGTGTTATATAGATAAAGGATCTAACCTCCACACGAGGCACCTCAAAAGGTCCAAAACCAGAATCTGTGGTTTAGATCTGAGCCCACCATCTGTGTGACATAGGGCAGTCAATTTATATTCTACACTCAATTACATAAATTAATATGAAAAACCAACTAAACAAAAAACTTTTTTTTTTTTTAAATAAATCTAAAATATATCGATGCTTTTGGCCCAGCCCGGTCAATTCAGACCTGAAAAGTTTCAACAGCAACCATGAGGTAAAGCAGGCAGACAGTTCACAATCCAACTGGGCCCAGAGAAAGTAAGTTATAATAAGTCCCATTTGGAAGTACTTCTGATCCTTTAAAAGACATGTTTATTGTTGAAACAAATGTACCTGTACAAGCAGATCTAATACTGGCTGGACCTGGTCACTCAGTCCGAACTTGGGTGATTTTCGTTCTTTTCATTTGTTAATAATTGAACGTGACTTTTGGCCAGTTATGACTTCCCTAGAGTGGCCGGAGCCACTGAGAGCTGAGAGCAGGGAACAGCCTGAGGCCATGTAATGACAGGGACACAGGAACCCTGGAGCTTTACAGCTGTAGCAGTGGAGGTCAGCCAGACAGTTAGTGGCAGTGTCATATCAAGCTGAAATAGGTACAAATAAACATGCTATTTGAAGAATCAAATCCCTTAGATGTGAAAGAACACCCAAGAGAAACGCTTACGCTGTTGTTCCAGCGGCAGCGATGGCTCACAGCAGACAGGCTGTCTAAACACTGATAAACTCTAATAAAGGTTCTGCTTATCACAGCAGTTCTTCTACATCAGAAATTCAAAAACAATTAATCAGTATCCAAACTGGGTCATGGCCTTGTGTCTTGTGGGTCTTTATATTGTAATCATGCTCACATGATGACATTTTTAGAAAGAGCAGACTGGTGTGGGCTTCAATAAAAGGCCATCAAAACAAGTTGCACAACTCTTTTCCAATAAAGCGCGCTCTATTAACCTCTTCCTGCTGTCTATCCTTCAGCAGGCGGGATGGATTTTGACGGGCTCCAGCTCCACCGTTAAACTGCTACAAGTTCAAGTATGCAGCAGCTGTAGCTCAAGACATGAAGCAACTATGCCGTGTATTTCCAGGATGAAAACCAATCTGTGGGATCACTGCCACAGGTCCAGTTAATGACAACCTGAAGACTGATGTTGCTTAAACCTGTTTTATCATTTTGCCTCCTTCTGTCTCCCCCGTCTTTCTGTCTCTCCTTTACTTTCTCTATAAATTCCTCTGTCACAGGGCACCGGGTCTACCAGGCGAGCCTCACGCCACACACATTATTAGGAGCTTAGAGACCTCACCCTCGCCACTTGCAGCGCGTTACGCTTATCTGAAACACAGAAAGGGGCTGTTGTCCCTCTCTGTTGGTACAAAGTAATGATATCCTGCACCGTTTAGGGGACCTGGATGAAATTTCAGAAACAATCTCGGTTTTCAAACTGGAAAAAAAAAAGGCCTGAAGAGGATCTCAGAGCTACTGTTTTCTATAAAAAACAAAAAAAACAAAATCAGTGTGTGAAAATGCAAAATAAGAACTTCTGCCCACACAAATCCACCCTGCCGCTTATAATTGTGCTTATAAGCGGCAACCTAAATAATATTACTGTACTATAATGAAACAAATCAATACTGTTGTTAATACTGATATTTCTACCTAAGGAATAGAACAAATGTTATCTTACAGAATCAGCTACTTTACATCATATATCAAACTGTGCTGATTTTCATGTATACTGATTGAGACTCACTATTCACAGGAGCCTACACTATTTATGCTCTCTGCCCTCTGCCTTGATTATGGCTCAGTGGTTCTGTGATTTCAGGGGAAGCTGAAGCACCACATTCTTTCCTTTCAAACCTGCATGTGGTTCGGCACTATTGATGATGGCAGGATGGTTCATCAAAAGAATGAGACAGAGCACAAGCCTCGGCTTTTGGCATTACCGGGGCTGGAGTTGGCAAGTCGAATTGATATGGCTCACTACCATGGTTCTCTAGTTAGGAGTGCTATTCTACTTCCCCTCCGTTTCTCTGTAATCTTAGGATCACACACCTATGTCCAATCCTCAGCCTCTCCCCAAAATGACACCACCATTAAGTAAACTTCTGTCTTCATTTCAGCTTGTGTGCTTGGAAAAAATGCTGCAGTGGTTTAAAAGAAACAAATCAGTTCATGGTTTGGAGAAATAATTGCATGCAGAGCCAAAAACATTACATAAGCATACCAATGGCCAATATTTCTGAGAAACAAGCTAAGAATGAACAATGCAACTTAAAACTTCGATGTAAAACTCTTTTCCTGGTGTTTAAAGGATAAAGATTGTGTTGAACAGCCTTGTATTACCCTGCAATTACCAATTAACCGCATGACCCCAGCCGTACAGCTGGAAAACCTGCCGCATGGTTAATCTGCTACTTGACCCCTTCAGTGACAACTGACCATCCTCTCTGACCTTGTGACCTTTCGCAGACTTTACACAACCATATTCACACACTAATCTCCAACACTATGCAGGCAAACCCCATGCTGCTCCCATGATACCTGTTTTGCCAAGTAAACGTGTGCGTCTCACTTTTCACATTTTCATGTGCCGTACTTGTCAATGAATACCAGTAACAAAGCACTTTATAACCACAAGTTAAAGGTCCACTTACAAACAGCAGATGTGTATCATACCTTGAAGCATGCAGCGGTATGCTGACTCAGAGATGGCATAAATGTGTGGAGGCATCTCATGCCTCTTCTTCCCTCTGTACATCTCAATGATGTTCTCTGAGTAGATGGGCAGGTTCTTGTAGGGGTTGATGACCACGCAGAAAAGGCCAGAGTACGTCTGTAATTAAAGATACAAAGCAAACAAAGATGAGAGTTCTCGTTGAAGAACTAAAAGAACATATGATTAGTCTGTCATGGCTATTTCTCAAATTTGCTCAGAACAGTCAAATAGAAGCTCAGTAGAACCATAAGTGGATACAAACAGGATGTGTAAAACATCAATGTCTTTTAGATTAAAAGGAGCATGCACATTTCTGCCTTTAAAATCATCTGGCCTGCATTTTATCAGTGCCGGAAGACTTGTCATTACCCACTTTTTGGTAGCTTACGTCATCATAGCTGGCACACAACACAGTGACAGACGCAGAGCAGACAGATTTGAGGGAATGGTGATAAATGAAACACTCAGCAGACGTCCGACTTTGTGAAATATTCAATGAGTCTTAACGAGAGCCTTTTAAATCTAAAACAGCACTGAATTGATGTGAATAAGGAGTTTATGGAATATTATAAAGACTCGTGGTGCAGAAAACAGTATTCACTGCAAATGTTTAGCCTACTTTCCGACTTGCGGTGTTGCATTTGGCTATGTAATTAGCCTGACAATCTGTCTCTAGAGAGTGTGTGCGGTATGAAGGCTTCTGAGCTATGCTGTAGGCTGAATCGACCAGGCAGCAAGGCAGACAGCAATGAGTAAGGGGCCCTGGTGGGGCAGTGGCTCATTCTGCAGATGCTATAGGGGCTTCACATTTCCCCTATGGATGATACAGAGAAAAGGCTGCTTTACAGTAGTGTGACCTTCACACGGCATGCTAGGCTTATTCTGGGAGCCTATACAAATCTCCACTGAACTTACAGAATATAAAGTATATCTACACTTACTTATACTTCATATTTTATATTTATTTTAAAAAAAAAAGCAAAAAACAAAACAAAACAAAACAGAGGTTGAACACAAGATGGATCTTATAAAGCAGTGAGGCTGAACACCCTGGGCACCAGAGTCAGGCGCCTCTCTGCTGGCTACTTGGTCAGAGTTACAGACATGTTTGTGCGTTGCGTCACTCTGCACTACTTACAAAAATAAGAGCAGTCAGAAACTGCATATTTGTGCCACCACTAAAAATTCCCTCCAAAGCATGCATGAATTGAGCCCTGAGTTCCAGAAGGATATCAGGATCTGGATGATGTTCTTCAGAACATGAAATGTCCAATCTTACCCTGTCTTGCATTGTTGAAGATCAACATCCAATCTGGATCCATTCCAAAAGTTGATCACTTCTAATTTGGGCACAACTCCATTTCTGGTAAATGTTTTTCATGCAAACCCTTTTTGAGTAATCAAACAACCAATCACATAACCTCTCTGGCAGAATTTATTTAAAGAGCCATTTATTCTATCACTTTCTCAGCCATTAACATAGCACAACTCCTAAACAAAGCTGCAGTATTTAGGAAAGCTATCTGCTTTTGGGATCTTTTTGTATCAAAGCATCAAACATCGTGACACCTGCTTCTTTATTAACACTGCACTGAAGGCTGAGTAAGGCACTGGGGCATGAGTGACTCAGCAGACAATCACAGAGGGGCCCCAGAGAGCAGACAGCATACTGTGGCTGTTACGTAACAGCTCAGTCAGGGGCCTCAGTCAGCACTGAGCAACTGATGCTGTGCTGCTGATACAGAAGAAAGAAGGTGATGAAGGAGAGAGAGGCAGACAGAGATGAAGAGTGGAGCAGTGATCCAGCTGACGGAGCTCCCTGTGGTCCAATCCAATGGAGAAGCAGAGGCGTAAAAAAACACTGAGCTGTGTTCTCAGCCTTTCTGTAAAATGCTGCCTACATGAGGGGCAGAGAGCTCAGAGAGAGGGGGCCTGCTGAAATTCTAACTCTCCACTCTCCTTTTCGAAGGTTAATGAAAATTTAATAACCCCCTTATCTGAAAACTGGAGCTGCTATAAATGGAGAGTCGGTTCTGTTTTCATGGTTTGGTTCTGCAGCATTTAGCACGTAAGCAGCTGACGTGGCCGCAGAGGGATACCCAAACTTGAAATTTGCTGTATCATGTTGCTATATGCGTGTTTTATTTGGTTAAACAAAACACAACACTAACCCTAGATACGCCGATGGTGACCCGGCAGAAGTTGAGTGGTTATTACTCCCTGAATCTATGCAACTCTCTGAAAAAAAGTTTTCAAAATGAAATAAGGATACGCTTATTGTGAAATATCCTGCAGGATCAATGCAGTGCCATTAACAACTGCTGTTGCCAGCTAGCCGAACGCGCAGCTAACTCAACACCGCCTGCCAAGAAGACATGCCTGGCCCAGTCCAGGAAAGAGAAGGTGATATTTCCACTGTGAAATCAGATCCAGGGGAGGGGATGCTGTGGCCTAGTAACAGCTGAGCAACACACAGGCAACAGCAGACACAACAGCCGACCCCATCTGCCACCTCTGATCAGTCAGACGGCAGGCCTACGTTGACGGAGGTTTCTCCGCTCTAAAAGCTGAAAAGGGCACTCTGAGTGCAGAGGCTGCCTCGGTGCCATTGATCAGTGTGGACCACAGCAGACTTTGACCATTCCCCCCCAACATGGCTCTGCTTCACTGATTACATAACAAAGCTAATAAATACTTCAGACTTGGCTTTTGAAGTAAAACAGTGAAATGCATGCTATTCAATCACTTTAACAGCAGCAGAACAATCAAATGGACGAGCTTTAAAGCAGCGTAGCCCATGGTTTAAAACTGACTGTGTGCCATTGAAAACGCAGCATGAATCAATGCCATTACATCTCCAGCACACTTTCTTTCTGTCAAAATCACAGACACTTAATAAAGACGATATAATGTCAGAGAAGCACAATCATAGCACAGCAACAGCTTACATCACAACCTAATTTCCTCCAGGAATAGAAGTCAACAGATAACTTTGATCTAATCACATAAAAACACTTTCTCTACAAGGTTATGACGATAAGCAAGGCTGTGCACTTTTGCTTTCCTATGCTGCTTTACCTTTAGCTTAGGAAATAGGTTTTGAGTAGGGACATTTACATGTAACATAGGAACCACAAAAATATTCTATGATGTTTAAAATAAGAAAATAGCCGACAGCTGGTCCAGACAGGTTTTGTTTCCCCCCTTTTTTTCATACAAATATTGAACTTTCAGCCAGTGTAAAATTAATGTAACACAAAGATAAAAGCCTTTTAACCCAATATCAGCCAACAGACAGCTGATACCTACAGCAGACCAAACACATCAATACATCCCAAGAAGCAAAGAAAGTCTATGCCATTATTCTCCAGGACAAGTACGTCAGAGGAGAGGCAGAGTGAGTGTGGGAAAGGGAACTGAGCTGATGAAGATAGGACAGACACTGAGCAGCAGCAGAGCTGAAGTAGGCGGCAGGAGACAGACAGACGGACGGTCTTTTTTGCCATGGAAGAATGCTGAGGCTTTCTGACAGCTGAGGCTTATCTAACAACACAAAGGCCTGCTTGTAGCCCTGTTAGTGTGTAGCATGGGGGCTTGCCTGTGACTCACCACCGTACAGATAGAAAGGTGCCAAATTTAGTGAGCGAGCTCAACAGGCGGACTGACGTTACACCAAAGAAGCCGTCAGATGGACATTGGCCCATACAAAGAGAGTACAGGGCAGAAAAATCACATGGAAACCAGGACTTTGCTGACCGGTAAAAGGTGTGTGATTGCAATTAACAGTGAAGATCCACACTGGAAAATTACTGGATGTCCACAGTTGACTGTATCCGCATGTTTAGGCAACAATAAATAGGACTTATTTTCTTCACAGTGGCCTTAAAAACAGCATGCGCACAGCGAGGTTTGCACTGAATCATCTCGTTCAGTCTACTCCGCTTAACTTTAATTTTCAAAGCTTAAACAATGGAAAAGGAGATAATGTAAAATCACGAGACATCAGCTGTGTAGACGTGTTCCCAGGTTAATAAAGCAAGTGGCAACAAACCTCTGATTTCTAATCACCTGACACATAAAGCGATGATGCAGTAAGTAATATACTGTGTTTATACACACAAAAAACACATTTTCTGCTAGAACATGGATTATGATCAGGGATTATTGACATGGATTTTCTCATTTAAAGTGGATGAAACTCCAGAGTACCTTTAATATATGAATGTAATGGACAACAGTAAGCATATCTTAAAGGCAAACTGCTACAAATATTTATAGGTTTACAAAAAGAATTAGCACAGACCGGCTTCAACTTGCAGAAGACCTATGATGATCGTATTACGATTCATATATACTGTAGAAGTCTCCCCAATTATCTCAATTTAAAGCACAGCCTTGAGGAAGGCATTATATTATGTCTGCAGTAGATGTAGCAGAGCTCTGGGGGGTAATTTAAACACACTGGGCTTCTTTTTCTAAGAATGAGCTAAACAGGAGAAAATTCTCTTCCTTCTAGAAAACCAACACAGTCAGGCATATGTTTTCAATTTCTCTTAGGCAAGGGGACAATTAACAAGCACCAAAGCCAATTCTGAACCAAGAAAAAGCAGAAACCATGACACCATGGTATTAGCGAGAACGTGAAGAGGAACTGAAGAGGGAGCTGGTGGAATGACATGTAAATTCAAGCCATATGGGAAATTGCTGAAATGCTTTCTTCCATTTTAGTAGCGGCAAATTATAATAACAACTGCAATGTGTTGCTGCGTTCACACGCAAATACTTACCGGCTTCATTAGAGAGTTATCATGTCTTACTGGATGAAAGGCTCATTTATAAGTGAGACAGCTCGCCCAGCAGTGCCTGAACCCGAGTCTCTCAGGTGAAAACTAACCCACATTCTATTCCTGGTAAACATGTCACTAAATGGGTCGAGAGCACATCACCGAGCAGCTTCATCTGTACTGAAACTGGATTATGGGGACAGAAGCAATGCAGTGATGGAGACCACTCCACACTTGGTGATCTGAGAAGCAGCTAAAATAAAGTATTAGCGTTCCTGATGAACTGAAACATTTGGTGCACAACACCAACATTTTGAAGGCTAAAAGAAAAGTGACAAACTAGTCCCATCCTCTCTTGCATTTCAAGCCAAATGCTTTACACAGTAGGTGGGGCGGGGGGGGGGGGG
>JAVDPK010002402.1:508266-527520 GCA_034780415.1 Cichlasoma orientale | reverse complement strand
CCCCCCCCCCCCCCCCCCCCCCCCCCCCCCCCCCCCCCCCCCCCCCCCCCCCCCCGGTCACCCCATAGCTGTGACCAAACGAAGCCCACCAGGAAAATGGAGCAAGACAAATAAAATGAAAGCTGCAGTGTTTATGGCAATGGTTTATCTTTAGCTGAGGCGAGAGGGAAGCAATGGCACTAAGGAGGGGGGATCTGGCAATGGTTGACAGACCAGTAAGCTCAGTCAGCCATTCTGTGTGCAAATATGTGTGTTTGTTTGTGTGGTCAGGAGCCATTCTCAAGCTGTTTTTCCCTATACAAAGATGGATAAATATCAGCTGTCACTTAAAGTCAACCAAACAGTTACAAAAAAACACGACTTTTTGCAGGCTCCAGGTCTAAGTCACTCACATATATGAGCCCAGAGTAGTAGCGGTCCTTCAAGTTGTGCAGAACAGACGCCTCATTCAGGCAGGTGAGCTCGGCCATGTCTTCCACCTTGCTAAACTTGGGTGGGTTCATCTTCTGGATGTCATCCTTGTTGATCACCACCTTTTTACCGTTCTCTGCCAGCTCCACCAGCACCTCCTCGCCACGCTCTTCTCGGATACTGGCCGCCTCAAAGCCGTGGCGCTCGGAGGGGACCCACACCAGCTTCTTGGCCGTCCAGTCAGCCTGTGTGGCTGGGTTGTAAACCACAGCCCGGTCCACAAACAGGTAGCGCTCTGGGTCCTCTTGCCCACTCCGGTGAGACATCTTTACTGGGATTTATCACCACAATATGGCCACCTAGAAGAGACAGGGGTGCAGGGATTAGTAGAAAACGTGAGAGCTACAAATCACACCAAATGCAGAATTTAACTGAATTTTACACCTCACCTCCTGTGATCAGTATAGATTCAATAAAGGTAGAAAGGTCATGAAACTTTATAATTAGCAGAGTGACACTAATATTTATGAATTCAGTTTAATTCACTGAGCATCTGTGTGACAGCAGCCACGACTGAAGGCTCACAGCTGCTATAACTAATACAGTGTGAAAGGGAAACCATATGTCACCAGTTCAGACAATGAACTAAAAGTTGTGAGTCAGACTTTAGTGTTAGGTTTGACACTCTGACGCTGCGTAACAATAATGCGCATACTGCGCAGGCTACACCGCTCTCCCAGCAAATCCAACGGGACAGAGCGACACACACAGCGGGTCACTCTCCTTCCCAAGAGACATCGCTGTATGCACAACAAACACCTATCCAAGTCGCTCGGTAAAGCCTGAACGCCTAAAACTTGCTGCTGAAGTCGTGCTTTCCAAATACCAGGCTAATATCTGCGTAATAAACCTGCGCAACTGAGAGCTAGCTACACGTACAAAGTAATTAAACCGTAATATGTCACGACACGGTGAATAAAATAGGGTAACAGCACCTAAATGTTATCGTCTGGAGAACTACTAAATAATAAAGAAAACAACAGATAAAAATTATTTCCATAAGCCGAAGGAAAGTGTAGTCCTAAAGCTAGCTTACCACAGTCAGCCTCCACTTTCTGTGTGTATTAAAGAGTTCAGGTGTTACCAATTAACCCGCATCTAGGTGGAAAAACTGTCCTCGGGGTCAGCTCCAGCGCTCACGACACCAAGAGGTGGATTTTGAACTCGCTACTCAAATAAAGACTGCAGCCAAAGTTTCAGGAGCGACCTCCATCCTCTATCCTGTAGGGTTGCTTACTGACGGTCTAATATTCATTCATATACACCGCTCATCCCTCCATCATCCTCGCCCTCGCGGCGGTTACGAACAAACTTACCTGCAGCAGTCAGATCCTGTTCGCAAAGCTCCCCCTGATTAGACCCTGAACGCAACTATTTAGCTGCTACCCACAAGTGAAACGCAGGCATGTATCTGGGCTTCGGTATGCAGCGCAGCGCGCAGTGCTGCCTCCACGCTGGGGCCCCTCCTAAAGCGAGCGGGCTTGACCACTGCTGCTCCCGCCTACGGTGGACTGCGCGCACTTAGAAAGTGATCGCGCAGATCGATATGCCACCCTGTCCCGCTCTGTGATGATTCACCCGGGAATAAATTTTTAGCTGCGTGGCCTCATGCCTGTCACAGTCTCCTCAGTCATTAATAAATGATGATAAATACTCTGCTGTGGTGGATGCCTCTTAAAATCTATCCCGCAAATATCTAGGCACTGCACACCCACCACATGCAGCCTAGAAACGATTGGGCTCTCATTTTGCGGTCTTTCTCTGCCCTTCTCCACCATTGGCTGGAACAAACCAACCCCTCAATTTGCTGCAAACCACTGACAAGCATAAAAAAAATAAACATAATTATTGCAACTGTTGCTTGCCCACATTACAAAAATCCCTCAAAGTACCATGCATTGTTATTGCTGTGTAATACCTCACAGGTTTTCTAAAGAAAATATCCTTCAAGATGAGAGCACAGGAGGGAGAACATCTCTGGAACATCTCCCTCTTGTGTCTGAAAGCAAGAACAGCATCAGCTCACACAATCCTACAGCTTTGAGTTTTATTACAAATGGAAACATCTCATACAGGGCGAGAAAAACATGTTTTCTGTAATTAAATAGTCATTTGCTTTTAAACAAAGCAGTGGAAAACATGCTGTCATAGCTATTAAGTTTTACATCAAAAACACTAAAGGCGTTGTATGTCATGGTTCTGTGCAGTCTGTTAATGTTAGGCTCTTCAGCGTCCCCCCCTCCAGGCTGCTCCACCCCGCTTCTTCCCTCCAAATCCACCTCCTCCTCCTCCTCCTCCTCCTCTAACTTTCTTCCTCACGCCGCTCGCCTGTTCCGTGTCATCCTCGTCTCCGTCTCCTCTTTTGGGCCTTTTCCTTTTGTCACCTTGTTCCTTCATTTCCTGAGGAAGACGATTAAAGACGTTAAACAACAATATATCAAGATTTTACATCAGTCATTCAACAGTCACACCCTCGTGCATGTGTTCCCCACCCTCTACTATCTACCTGCACCAGCACCTGTAAATCCACCCTCCCACCCCTGAATTGGAGGACAAGCACTCGGATTCTTGGACCTACAAAAAACACTCATCCTCTCCTGATTAACAACAACAGACTTGTGCTGAAAGGACCAACACTGCTGCTTTTTATATCTTGTGAGATCACTTAATCTCATGCAGAAGATGGGCGCTTCAGAAGAGGCTAAGGGAGTGATGCAGGGGACCAAGTTACATCCAAATTACATTCTATATAGAACACTTGATCAACACTGAGAACACAGAGAAAGGATGACTCACTATTTTGGCAAATCTCTGGGCCTCGCTCACCCTCTCCACCAACATCATCACTTCCTCCTCTTGGGTAGGAAAGGCTGGAAGTTTCTTCCCAATCAAGGTTTCAATTCGCTGGAAAAGCTCCACATCATACCTCGGATAACAGAGACGCGTTTGTTTACTGCACTGACCTTACTCTCACTTAGTGCATAAACAGCAACATATTGCACAACTTATTCAGCTATTCAGAAAAAGATAGCAATAATTTAATCATGCTAAAATGGTATAAAAATGACTATAAAAGGAAACAAAAACAGATCTTATTGAGTATGAAGTGGCAGGTGAAAATAAGCAGGCTCTCCTTACTGAGTGACAAAAGTGATGGATTTCCCAGATCGTCCTGCTCTGGCTGTTCGGCCAACTCTGTGAATGTAGTCCTGTAAGATCAAACAGATCCAGGGATCAGTTCACGGGTGAAGTGAATTCAGTGGTCAGATACACCAGCAGCACGGTTATCAGCACCTAAGTACCTTCGAGTGAGTGGGAATGTCATAATTGATGACACAGTCAACATGAGGAATATCCAGTCCTCTGGACGCCACATCAGTTGCCAGCAGCACTGAACGAGACTTGGACTTGAACTTGTTCAGAGCTCCAAGACGCTTATTCTGTAGATCAAAGGAAGGAATTCATGTAAAGAGAAAGGGCTGACATTCCAGCAAAATGGGACCAAAGCTTAGAGGGTGCAAAGACCTCTATTCCAACACGTAATGGGAAAAGCAGCCTGATTCAAACTTAGATTTGATCTTAGACTGTTTATGGTAAACTGTAAACATCAACAATGACCTCCAGATGTTTCCCAAATGCTACACAAAGGACTTTTCATTACAAAAAAAAATGCACCTGATTTGCACCTAAAGTTAATTAAGCATGTCTCTAGCATGTGCAAAAGAGCGATCAAAGTGCGATAACAAACACCCCAAAGACTTTAGAGGGTTTTAAAGCATGCACAGGTCATGCCGACGGAGCACCAGACATTATAATGAATGCTCAGTGGGGAAATCTTTACCCTCCGTGTGTGCATGTGTTAAAAAAAAAAAGTCTGAAACTCCATGTTTAAACATGCATCAACCTCTGAAGCTGTACCTGACTCATCTGTCCATGCAGAGGGATAGCAGTGATGCCAAGATTCCTCAACAACAGCGCCACCCGCTGGGCAGTGTTACATGTGCTGCAGAAAATCATAAAGGAGTTTCCGGCCAGCTCGTTGAGGATGGAAACCAGGTAACAGTCCTGTTGGAAAAAACGAACACAAGCGCAAAACTTGCTAAGTATAAAACATCAACACTGCAGCACATGATCAATGCATGCATGTGTGTGTGCTCTACCTTGTACTTAGATGGTATAAAAATGTAGTACTGCTGCAGTTTGTCTACTGTGGAGTATTTTGTAGACACCGCACACTTCACGGGATCTTTCAAAGCTGCTCTCTGTAGTTTCTGGACCTGTAAATGTTTGAAAGAAAGATAGTCAAAGGTTATTCTAGCAGCTGCTTATTACCCGTCCTTGTGACGTGCAGGACTAGCCTTTGCAAGAACAAAGGTGGACTAAAAGAAACGCAGCTAACATGCTGTCGACTTAGAGCTGAACAAAAATATACCTTTTTGGTCATGGTGGCCGAGAACAAGAAGGTGCGCCTTTCTCTGGGAATCACCTTCAAGATTTTATCCACCTAGTAAAAGAAGAAGAAAAACATTTTATACATTATATATATATATATATATATATATATATATATATATATATATACATACACACACACACACCGTCTTCATGTTATAACTGAACTCAGCTGTGACTGTTTCTTTTCCTGTTAAAGCTAACTTCTCAACCAATCAGCATTCAGCCTAAGCACAGCGCATCCCGGACGGACTACGTGCTTCTCCGTAATACTTGCATTGGTTCAATTCTTGAAAACCTTCTCTCTTTATCGCCTAAGAGCTACACAAATACACAAATTCACAACCACAAATCTAGCTTGATCAGTCAGAGGTGTGCGGCCTGCAGGTTCTTATCCAACAGCTCAACGTGTCTGCTTCTTTTTTGCAATCAAATGTATCCACTGTCATGAAATGCTATTAACGATGTTGACGTGTTTTGATAAGTCAACTAAGTGATAAGTCAACTAATGTTTTTACCAGTTTACGGCCATCAATGTGACATCTAGGATATGTTCACTTTTTGGATTAGCGGCATTCATCCCAATGATGTCACATCCACTTTAAAATAGTTCCATCAGAGGACCATCAGCTCCCTCGCCTTTGTGCTACTTCATTCAGTAATAATCTTTGAGACTGCCACTTTAATGGCACATGGAGGCGGCTGTGGCTCAGCTGCTACAGTGAGTCACCTACCAATCGGAAGGTCAGTGGATTGATTCCCATCTTCCAGATACTGAAACCTGAATATCCCCTAATTGGCGCGTGAGCATGTGAATGTTAGATAAAGTGTTTAGGCATAGATTAAAGTGCGTGATTGGGTGAATGAGACTTGTAGTAAAAAAATGAATGACCTCAGTTTCAAAGTCCATGTTGAGGATTCTGTCTGCTTCATCCATGACCAGGAACTTCAGCGCTCGTAGGGAGAAGCCCTTTGTGTTCTCCAGGTGATCAATCAAGCGACCCGGCGTGGCTGGAAAAAACAATAAGACTTTATTATATTTATTATATTAACATAAAAAAAAAAATGACTCCATACTTTTCCCCACTTACTTTCATATTTTCCAGAATAAATGGGTTTTATAGTATGACACCGGGTTAGCATAAGCAGACATCACATCTGTGTAAAAATATGTGACGTAATTTTAAATATAGTCTCACCAATAACAACGTGCGGCTTTTTCGCTAACACCAAAGACTGGGACATCATATCGATTCCACCCACTATCACAGCTGCAACAGAAATGAGACAGGTTTAGAGCCCGGAGCCTCCAGCGACACTGCAAACCCCCTCACCCTCCGATAGATACACACCACACTTAACACCAATGCTGGAGCCCAGAGCCTCAAACTGCTCAGAGATCTGAAATGCCAACTCTCTGGTGGGGGTGAGAACAAGCGTATGAAGCCTCTGGGGTGAGGCCAGCAGCGACTGGAGGATAGGCAGAGCAAAGGCACCAGTCTTTCCTGAACCAGTCTCTGCCAGGCCAATAACGTCCTTCCCTGCAGGTCGAAGAGACAAAAGTTACTCATATTTAGCAGCAGCAAGTTACTAAATACTTTTACTCAAGTAATACAGATTGTATTGTTTTTTTTTTTTTGACCATTTACTTTACTTTCTACTTAATTTTTATTTTTTACCTTTATAATTTTAAACAAGATGTGAAACTCTTGAGTCTGACCGAAATACTGCATATTTCATTATAACGATTTATAATGCAGGAATTACATATGTTACATAGATACTGCACTATGTATGTTTTTTTTAAATTCATCACCATTCATCCATCGACAGCTCCACTTTTATGCTTAGCTCTTGCTTTACCACAGCGGGCTGGTGCAGCATGAGCATCACTGCAGCCGCAGCTCCAATCCGAGTCGGACTTATTGCCGGTAACGTGGACAAAGCTCTCACTGCATTTGTACAGCGACTGAATTCATCACATTTATTTTATTTTTGAGGTATAATTAATTTGTTATTCTCCTGATAACAATTAATACACCTGACTGAAATTCTGTGAGAATCCGGCACTGTACTGCTCACAAAAAGCATTTAACATATAATCCATGAATGGTAAATAACTACACCATCAAAAGTGCTGCAATATTGCTTAAATGCCAGTGATAATATTATATAATATCTGCATTCTGACATATACTTCTTGTTTGTAGTTAAGTACTTATAAACCAGTACTTTTATTTCAGTAAAACTGACAGAAAGAAGTAACTGTGATCTCTCACCTTGCAGAGCCACTGGTATAGCTTCCACTTGGATCTTTGTGGGGCTCTTCCATCCCAGCTGATCACAAGCCTCACAGAGAACCTCAGTAACTCCCTGTCGGGGTAGAAACCAGGTGGAAGTCTTTGTAACATGGTGATAATGCTGCTCTAGCGCTTTACAACCTTTCACAGGCAGATCCCGTTCATATTTAATACGATAAAATAAGATTTATATAACAGCGGAGTCTGAGGCTAACTCAAACAGCAATGTCGCTGAGTGTAAAAGTCGCTGACATGTTTTTTCTACTTTGCTCTCTGAAGCAAACCTACCAGATCCTTGAAGGTCTTCACTGTCTCATCGTTTTCGCCGATATCAGCGTGGCTGCTGCCTTCATCACTGCTCGAAACCTCGAGTTTTTCATCTGTGTTTGGCTTTACGCTCTCCTCGTCCGCCATGCTTCTCGCCCAACGTGTCGTCAGCTCCGCACTGCGCAAGCGCAAAGACCTGTTCACGCTTAAGCCGCAATGCATGATGGGAGCTGGAGTTTACGTAAGACTGCACTCACGCGTGGCTATGACAACACATCCACCAGTATCAACACTAGTGATTGGCTAAAAAATGACATTGTAATTTCTCGCCCATGTTAATTCAGACTGAAACGAGGTTAAAACAGTTTGAGTATTTATTTGGCTGCAGA
The DNA here is from genome assembly GCA_034780415.1 of Cichlasoma orientale. Lineage (NCBI taxonomy): Eukaryota > Metazoa > Chordata > Actinopteri > Cichliformes > Cichlidae > Cichlasoma > Cichlasoma orientale. The sequence continues at coordinate 519,641 of JAVDPK010002402.1, read as the reverse complement.
TCAAACAGTTTTACACATGTACTTTGTCAGTGGTTGGAACACATTCTAGAACTTTAATTTGATGTTAGGTAAAAAAAAAAAAGTCATACAAGATTGCTTTTATGGTCATGTGGCAAACAGCTGGTTGGAGGAAAAACAGTTATAGGGTTAAAAAAACAAAAACAAGATGCTGGATGACAAAAAGCACTTCTGTGCAGAGCATAGTGTTCTTCTCATGAACTATGAGTTGCCCAGTGAAATGAAAAACTGACTCCTTTTGGAATTCACATTCTTGTTGATGCAACAAAAACTTAACCCAGATCAAATGAAGATGAGCCTGCTGAGAACAGTGCTGAGGGTGAAGCGGACTTTCGCTGGTAGGTAAAAGAAAAACTGATCTAGCTGAAAGCCCCGAAGACAGCTACGTCTATAACTCTGCACAGATAACACAAAACAAACACACTGCTATTGTTCAGCTTGCCCCACTGATCATCACTATCCACAATATGCTCCTGAATCTTAAAGGAGTCCCTCCATTTCACGCATAAAGGCTTCATACACCTGGTCTTTAGTCTTCATGCTTGGCTGAGGCACGGCACCCATCTGAGCTGGATTGACCACACCCATAGAAGCTGCTGTGATGTGCTGTTTCTGCCACTGGCCTCCTCCCATACCTTCATCTCCCCTCCTTCCTCCAATAGAACCCCCTGCTTTCTCCAGGGGCCCAGCTGCAGCTCCTGGCATTGCTCCAGCTTTGTCCCTACGCACCCTCAGTGCCGTGGGCACAAAGCGGGTGACCTCCGCCTTGGGATTGATAATCTGAGGTTTGGCAGAGATGGTGGCCCCGCCAGCACCAGCAGCTGCTGCAAGGTTGCCTCCAGCAGCTGCAACAGAGGTGATGTTTGCACGTTTTTCGATGGTGGCTGCGTGGTGGTGGCTGGGGGGATTGCTGCCAGGATTGCTGCCCGTGGAGGCAGCAGCTGTCCCAGGCGGAGGGGGCATCTGCATGACACCGGGTCGCATGGGCATGGTAGGGGGTTGCAGGTTGGTCTGTGAACCGTCCTGGCTGGATCCTGGACCTTTCTGCCGCTGAACAATGTTTGGAGGAGCACTGAGCACATTGGAATTGAGAGGTGGAGGAAAGAGAGAGAGTGGTGGGGCAAGAGGACGTGGGGGCCCGCCTGCTCTTGGGGGAGGAGGAGGGATACCTATAAACAGACAAAACACGGATGAGAAATGCATGAAACAGCTCTTCTCACCACTCTGTGTCTTTAAATTGCCTGCACACACACGCCTACCTGGAGGTGCTGGGGGTGGTAGCCTGGGAGGGGGTCCACGTGGTGGAGGGCCAGGTGGCAGCCCAGGAGGGGGGCCTGGTGGAGGACCAGGTGGTCGACCTGGTGGAGGGCCAGGAGGCAGAAGCCGAGGCATTGGAGCCCTCATTCCTGCAGGCATGCCAGGAGGCCTCAAGAACGGAGGAGCACCTGAACATAACAGAACATATCTAAATGATGCAGAGCATTCATACTTAGATAAGCAGAAGAAGCTTATTTATTTATAAGTTGATTGAATGAAATAAAAATAAAAATGAAATGAAATGAAGCTCGCAGAACAGGTACAGGGAATTATTCTAGTATCTAGCATGAAACTTTCAGCTAATGAATGTAGCTAACCTGGTGGTGGGCCAGGTGGAGGACCAGAGGGTGGACCAGGAGGTCTCATTGGGGGCGCTGGAGGTGGACCCAGTGGTGGAGGACCAGTCATTGGTGGGCCCTGCAAGTGTGGAGGCCCTTGCTGTCCCACAGGCCCAGCAGGAGGGGGCAGGCGCTGATTGGCCATAAGATGGGACTGGTTGTCCCCTGGCGGTCCTCTGTCCTCGATGTCAGAGCTGTCTGACTCATCTGTGTATTCTTCCTCTACCTCCTCTTCTTCCTCCTCTTCAGGAACTGACTGACCTGAGGACAAAAAAAAAAAACATATATACACAATGATAAAAAGAGACCAAAATAAGATGCACTAGCTAAGTAAGTGCTTAGCACTGACAGTACCTGCCATCCTTAACATCATGGCTTGCAGAGGAGTAATGGCCTTGGTCTTCTTCACCACCCTCTTTTTCTTCCTTTTTCCTTCGCGGGGTGCCTCTGCAGGCATATCCGCGAAGCGTACACTACGACCTGAAGTAGTCAGACATCAACACAATCAGGAATAACAATGTACATATACAATTCTACTAGTACTAGATAGATTAAAGGCAACACAAAGTTGTGAGCTGAGACTTAAATGTGCTGAAGTAGCCTGAAACACTCACCAGCATGCCTTTCATTTCTGTCTCTATCTTCCTCTCTTTCTCTCTCATCATCTTGCCTGTCCATGCGCACTCTCTGGTCACCATCTCCCCCTTTATGTCGCTCGTCTTCACTGATCTCTTCAGAGTCGCTGTCGTCATCAAGATCATCCCGATCTCTGTCGCTCTCACTCCCGCTGTCCCGATCACTCCCCACATCCATTGCAGAGTCCTTTTCTAACCCCGGAATGGAAGGTTCTGTTCGAGGGAAAAATACAAACATAACAAGAAGAAACGTTAAATTATAGGTGCAAAAATCATTTCACTATCATAAAAGAAACTGTCTGCATCTTACCTGTGTCTGTGCCATAACTTCGTCGAGCAGGAATACCATACAGTGCCAGGACTTGTGGAGGTGGGGGGCCAGGTGGGGGCCCAGGGGGTTTCTTCCCTGGTGGTAATCGTGGGACACCTGGAACTGTTACCAACACCGGTCCAGAGGATGATGAAGGTCCTTTACTAAGACATGTATAAAAACAGAATTCCCTCAGTTTCACAGTAAAACTTAGAAGAGTCATATACTGAGTTTAACTGCTGAAACGTTTACTCCACGCAGAATGACTCCTACCCAAAAGTGGAGCTCTTTTTCAATATGGAGGGAGGCTGAGCTCCTGGTAGTGGGATGTCTTGGATGTGGATACTGGATGGGGCATGAGGCATGTCTGGTAGAGGGATACTGTCAACCTCCACTGACTCTGCATTCTGAAATAGAAGACACACAAAAGAGTAAACAGAGAGATGCAAGAAACAACAATGAATTTTAAGCGTTCAAGCTTAACACAGGTAAAACAAGAGTCACGTGGTTTTTAGTGCCTCCCCAAAAATAATAATAATATTACTGACTTTTAAGACTCTATTAAAATTACATTCACTACTACAAAGGTTGACAATACAAGAAAAACTCTCAGCTCAACCATTTGTAAACAAGCCTTTAGGAAATTTGTGCTTATAATATACCTCTCATCCGTGCATCAATTACAAACCCAGGAAATAAAAACATGCATATGGATCTACACACCTTGACTGAGTCAAAATAAAGAGCCAACTGCCCTCGTTTGGTCTCATAGTCCAATTCCAGTTTGCGTAGTTCCTTGTAGGTTTCAGGATTCTCTCTCTCGTACAGACGGACAATGCGTTCAAATGTCTCACGCAACTTCTTCCTCTTGTCCCTCAACACTTTCTCATTCAGCAAGGGCTGCTGAACTGGGTTGAACTCTGTTCAGAAAGCAATATTTTATGTTCCTTAGAACAGGAGCAGATTATTTGCAGAATTTAATTTGTGATGGATTTTCTGCTGACATTACTTAAAAATCTGAAATGCTGAAACACAGACACATACACATTATGCTTACACACACGACTGCACAAACTCACCCATCTCATCCAGCTTCTCCATATCTCTGATGATCTGTCTTGGATCCTTCATCTTCAGCACCGCTGCTCTCACCATCATTCTCTGCTTCTTGTTCTAATATTTCCAAATGAAGAAAGATGTTACCATTGTAGCATCACAACTCCTGTTTATGAATATCATATTAAAAGTGATTTTTCTTTTAAGTGAGTGTTTCTAACCTTTTTCAACTCCCGTTTTCTGGCCTCCTTTCCTGTAAAAGTGAACAAACATGAACTAAATACAATATTTATAGTTCTGAAAGCTGATCAACAACAGAGCAATACTCAACAGGTCAATTCCAAATTGAACTAGCTGAGTTTTATTGTCAGTACTTACTGGCCTGGTCGGTGGGGTTCATAAACTTCCCACTCTTAGTGGAGGAGGTTGAACGTCGCCCCATTGTGACGGTGTGTCTCCTTCACCCTGCCATGTAATAGAGTGGAGTTAAAATAATCATATAAGCCCAAAATCCGAGCACATTTTTACCTCACATTTAGGCTTCAGTAATAATTCAATCAAGCGTCTTTTGTCCTGTCTCCCTCCCCTCACACCCAGATGGCTGCCACTCCCTAAGCCTGGAGGTTTCTCCTGTCAAAAGGGAGTTTTTCCGTCCCACTGTTGCCATATGGGGTCGTCTTGCGGCGACTGATTGAATTGGCGCTATATAATATTAATTTAATTCAATGTTTCACATCATATTTGACAAATTACAGGTTCCAATTTGTTAACTCTACTACCGATAACAATGCTATTTAACCCTCCTGCCTGCAATACACATCTTAGTTATTATTATTAACAAATAGGTTAACATCTCTGTTACACATTAGCGCAATGAAACTATTGAGTGAGCTGCAAAACCCCACAGATCCGTTAACTCTTCTGCACCACTCATGCAAGTTAGCCTGGAAAGCAAGTTAGCGGCTAACGTTAGCTTGGGTTAGCTAGGCCCGCGTTAGCAGCGAAAGCCGCACCGAAGGGAAAAATTCACTTTACCTTTGATTCAGTAAAAACTCTCAGGGCACAGCGCCCTCCACACACACCTCTATGTGCTCAAATCAAAGCAAGGCGTATCGTGAAAGTCCTGGAAGAGAAATCCAAACCTCCTGGGACTAAATGCACACTGCAGCTTCGCTAACCGAGCGCCATGTTTACTGCCACAAGCGAGAGCGGAAAGGCGAGTATGACGTCATCAAAACAAGCAAGCAGCGATAGTAAATTAAATTAACAAAACAAACATTATTATTTAAAATTACACTTAGTTATATATGTACATGATATACCAGAACTTTTTAAAAATATATTTATATATTGTGGTGGGCTCTGATGCTTCCCAGACTGCACTCTAGTTGTGCTGCCCCCGATGGTCGCCATGAGCAACTGCAACCCCACTGAACCAGAATTTGTTCTCTCACAGTAGAATTCAGTACCTTTCGTACTGATCTGATCAACCTCTCCCATGCTCCACCATGATGTGAAGCAGTGGGAGGGTTGAATGTCCACTTAATTCCATGTTGGTGGAATAGATGCTAAAATGGTGAGGTGTTCCAATCTGCAATGGCTGCCTTTAGCTCACGATTGGCAGCAACAAAATTTGTCCCATTATCCATGCAAATCTCCTTCACCCGTCCTCTCTGTGCTGTGCAACGCTGGATTGCATTTATGCATGAATCTGTGTCTAATGAGGAAGCCAGCTTGATGTGCACTGCACAAACCGCTAGACATGTAAATATAATTCTATCTCTTTAAGATGGTTCTTCCACGTCTCACCTCAAATGGGCTGAAGGGTGAATCACCTGGGAACACTCAATCCTGTGGAAGATTGGCCATCATTTGTTTCCCAACCTTTCCATGCAAGTGATGCTGCTGTTTGCTGTGAGAGCCTCGCTCACACTTTGACCGAACAAGAATAAGATGAAAGCGAGATGGATTTGGCGCCTGCTTGTCCTAGTGGAACTGACCCGGTCGGCTACGTGATCGACTCATGGAGCTCCTGGAGACCTGTGTGTCTCTCAGCGCTGTCAGTTGAAGACGTGGAAGACGTTTACATATTCGGCTTTTTGGTAACGGGATTTCTTTTCTTTGGCCTTGGGGGATACCTGATTTACCGGGAAATCAAAAAGATCTGGGCTGCAACTCGACATCTGTCGAGAATGCAGAATCAGATGGATGGGCTGTGTAGAACCGTTCAGACCCAGACTCAATGCCTGACGGACCTGAGCCAGAAGCTGTATGCTTAGTTCAGTTGTGAACGTGCTTGCAGGCGAAAAGGGAGCAGATCTGGAGATAACGTAAGGTTCTGCACAGCGAAGACGGTAACCGTGCAATTTGGATTATTGGATTACTGAGCGGTCCCAGTGAACTGAAGGCTGTTGAGAAAAATAACAAGCAGCCTGTTCTAAAACAACATCTGCATTATCAGGAATTTGGCTCCCTTAGCCAGCCTTGAGGCCGGTATCATAATGTATCTCTCCTGGGACAATGTGTGAATGAGGCTCTCCCCCCATCCCACGTCTCTCTGTGACTTCTGTGAGCTGGAACCGGCAATCCACCATTATCAGTGACTGTTTTGGGTGGGAGCTAGGATCCGGCTCCTGAAATGCCCTGACCCCTCTTATCTCCGTTGCCCCCCCCCCCCCCGACCTTACCCAACCAAATTGCTGTCCTGGCTTTGAATGTGCTATATGCTTTTGCTAAGGTGGTTTTTGGATGCTGGTACGGTACTCCATAGGAGTACAGTACGAGGGGAATTTTTTTTAACCTAACTTTCCTTTTGTTGATCATTTTCTCTTTTTTTCTTGGGATCGATTATGCCGGCGGCGCCATTAAGGCAGCGGCTGCAGACATCCAGACAAGTTCTAATTGATCCAAATTTTCCACTGAAATCTGTGTAGGCTTAAAGCTTGCCTTGAAACTGTCAACTTGACTTTGGACCAGCTGTCGACCACTGTCTAGGCTTTCCTCCACATTGATTCCATGCAACTCTTTACGTTTTCGACAGAGACTCCAAAGTAACCATGCCGCTGTTCTTTTCAACTTTATCCATGATGAGAAGCAGTTTATCAGCCTCTTGAATGGAGCACTATTTTCTTCCACTTCTATCCTGTTTACTGTGACTCTTTTGATCTCTGGATCATCCAAAGTGATTTCTATGTGATTCAAAGGAGTGTTGGGCCAAAATTCTACTGGATTGCAAAGAAAATCTGGCCCAGACACCCAAGTCGTGTTCCTCATAAATTCATCTACTCTTTACCCCCTGGAGGCGCAATCAGCTGGATTCTTCTCTGTGCTGACATGTCTCCACTGATCCATATCAGAGCCTTTCAGGATAGCGGAAACTCTGTTTGCCACAAATGTACGGAAACCTGTGGTCTCATTCTGGAGGTACTTGAGCACCACCGTACTGTCCATCCAAAAAATTGATTCTGCAAGGTTCAGTCTTCTCAGGATGCCATCCATCTTAACTGCTACTGTAGCCGCAGTCACTCCCAAACAGGGTATGGTAGGAGGCCTGAGAGGAGCCACTCTGGACTTGCCCATCATGAATGCACATTGTGTCTCATTGCTTTCATTACGCAGAAGGCAGCTTACTGATCCATAGGCATCCTCACTTGCCAGGGATGATGAAATCATCATAAATGAAATCATAACGATTCATGTGGTCAAAAACAATATGAACAAGCGATAATGATCTGATTTTTAAATATGGAGTCAAATATACCTCATCATGCCATCTACCGATTCATGGTAGATGCGTTTGTACTCTTCAGCTGAATAGTTGAAGATTTTTGGTGGTTTGTCACAGCTGAGGTCCAGGTCATTGGCGCTGCACAGCTGGGGGCTGGGGGGCGTGGCTGATGCCACTGGAAGGTCAGCAGGTGATATGGCACCGAGTTTCTGGGAGGTCAAACCTAAGGACGGGACGCTGGGCTCCGCCTCCTTTTCCGGGGATGGCTGACTGCTCTAACACAGTGCTGGGACCTCACCTGGGGCTGGGGCACAAAAGCAAATGTCAGACTCTGACAAAGTTCTTATTAACAACCTCATTTTTTTTAAACATGACAAAAATCAAAATCTGAAGAATTACATGGAAGTCCAAACTCCAAGACCCTTCACTGATTCTGTCCATTAAATCATCTCACCTGGTCCTTGCTGGAGGACGGATCTTTTCTGCAGGCTCTGGGTTTCCTTGCACCATCGGCCTGGCGTGCAGTGATTCTCCTCTTACTGTAATTGTGGTCTCTGAGGTTAACAGCACAATACACTGCAGCGATACACACACATTATAATGAAGCACTTCACAGTAGAATCAAAAATAATAGTCACTATATAATGCAAAAAAAAAGGACTCCAACATTAAACACGTGGTGATCTGTTGGTCATGTGAATGATGACCTCCATAAAATGATTGTACCAGGAACCGCAGGGCAAAACAGCTGGACAAACACTCCTCCCTCACAAAGTTGCAGATTGTGTGTGATAGCTGTTAATATAAAAATATCCAACATGTTGACACAAAATAATAAATTAAATTAAAATATTAAAATAAATAAAAATAATAAATGTAAATACCTGTCTTCATTAGTGGCCGGCTAAGCCCCCTCATGTGTGGCATTTATATGGCAAAAAATTACATGTAGGCTATAAACAACACTAAGCTGCAGTGACTGCCTTGTGTTTGTGGGGTATTCAAAGTAAAATCATCATCAGGCTGTCATGTATTGAGCGCTGTCCACTGACAGGTATGACTGAAGAAGAAAAGTGAGCCCCCCCTAAGAAAAAAAAAAAGCTACAGCACTGGTGTTCATGTACTGAGTTAATCATAGATGACTACTTATTAATTACAGTAACCTTTATCTTAAATCTGGCATGGGTCAGTTTAGATTTTGCACAGTTTAGCCCGTTTACAGCAACAGTGCAAAAAATCTGTGCACAGCAAATTAATGAGCTGCCCAAACATATACGCATAACTCCAACGAGCACAGGCCTAAACTGAAGCTATTTTAATGCTATTTATTCATATTTCCTCCATATTTTCATGCTGGCCTGTTGACAGAGTGAACACTGAGCTCTGGAGTGGGGGCAGTAAAACGCACAGAAAATATTATTGTACTGTAATATTTAAAATGCTCAAATCTCACATTTTCCATGATGGAAGGTTGCTCTGTCAATTTCTTTCGTGACAGTCAGAGTTAAACTCTTGTAAGGCTGCAAGTAGTCTTCAGCAGAAGGGTGAGTTTTGCAGAAATCGTTGAGAGAAACTTGTTGAACAAACTTTGCACAGGATGCAAATGTAACCTGCAAATGTAACACGCAGCAACCGAATCCCGCTTTATTAAAAATGTTACCGGCAAAAGACCTGCGAGGACACGTTTGGCAAAATGCAAGTCTGCGCTCTTGTGTTTAGTCACATTTACATATGATTAAAAATCCACGTGATAAGTATCTTTAGCGTTTTATGGGGTTTTTTGGCTTCATTTTTGAGGGCTTTACCAATATTAGTTACTCAAAGTCGGGGGTGTAATGATCATATGAAAATGCAGCAAAACAGAAGAAAATGCTAAAACATGTCGCAGCAGCAGCATATTCAGTTTAAAGGTAATGGATTACATAACCTGAGCTTACTCTACAAAAGAGCAGCAAATGAACACTTTTTATCCACCGCTCTGTGACCTGTGCATTACCCATTGTTACCAGCAGGTGGCACCATTTTACTGTCAAACGGCTCTGCTTTCTGCAGCTCCTGAAAGTCAATCACAAATGCGATTTAGTTGCAGCAAAATGAGGAAATAACTTCTTTGCAAAAAGTGGAATGTTCCATCAACGTGCTCGTCTATAAATCTGTGTTCTGCGCTGTCAATTTGCAAAGTCACTGAGCCTGTTTCAGATGTTGGGCTTTGGTTGGCTCGTGCTCATGCATCCACGTGCGCGGCACCTCCTGTCCCAACCACATAAACGGAACTGAGACAGCATTTTATTTTGCTGTGTTACCCTGTGTTCAGGTTTTTAAAAACAGAAAATAGTCACAACTGAGAGAAGATTGTAAAATTTTAAAAGGGGCACAGCTGCTGACTACTACAAGAATTTAACATTGTGATGTTTATGCAATACACTTTCTCCTTTGTTGCAGCATCACTCAGAGAGCATTGCAAACATTCACTCCTTTTCTTAAGCGCTCATCTGGAGCTTATCCAATGCAAACCCCAGCTTGCCAGGAGGTTTAAACCAGGGATCTTTTTCGCTGTGAGGGCACAGTCCAAACCACTGGACTGCAAACACTTGCTCACGCTCCACCTAAAATGTAGTTCAAGTACACAAAGAGCAGATAAGATGATGGAAAAAAAAAAAGTTCATTACATAACAAGAGAGTCAAGATAAGATTTGATGGTAGGACTGATGATCAGTGTGGCATGAATTTCCGTAAGTGTAAAATCAGAGCAAGTTTCCTTGTTCTGTGGGATGAAAAGACAAACAGGTTATTCCTCATTTTAAGAAATGAGCTGGCTGTTTAGAGAAGATGTGACACTGTTACCATTTGTTAATACAAACAGAATAAGCTACACTTCAAGAAAAATGTTCTGCATTGTTTCTGATATTTTTAAAACAATAATTAAGGGCAGAAGCAGTAATGGAAGGCGGTCAAAGTTTAATTGAGGTTTAAGATTATGGACCGTTTGCCTCAGGCCCGAGTCAAGGAACATCTAAGGGCCGGCGCAGTTCCAGTAAAATGTTGTGCTGTTACATATTTGAAAAATTATCCATGCAAATGTGTGTCAAAGAAAACCAGAGACCTTTCACAGATTACCCATCAATGAAAAAACAGTTGGGCCACACCTCTTTGAATTCAGGTGTTTTCAGTCCTATGGCCAAAGATGTATAAATGATATGACCATTGCTTTAATATTGTGTTGGTCGCCCTGTTGCTGCCAAAACAGCCCTGACCCATCGAGGCATGGGCTCCTCTAGACCCCTGAAGGTGTGCTGTGGTATCTGCACCAAGATGTTAGCAACAGATCCTTTAAGTCCTGTACGTTGTGAGGTGGGTCTCCATGGATTGGACTTGTTTGTCCAGCACATCTCACAGATGCTCGGATTGAGATCTGGGGAATTTGGAGGCCAAGTCAACACCTCAAACTCGTGCTCCTCAAACCATTCCTGAACCATTCCTGCTTTGTGTCAGGGAGCGTTATCCTGCTGAAAGAGGCCACAGCCATCAGGAAATACTGTTCCATGAAAGGGTGTACATGGTCTGCAGCAATGCTCAGGTAGGTGGTACGTGTCAAAGTAACATCCACATAGATGGCAGGACCCAAGGTTTCCCAGCAGAACAATGCCCAAAGCATCACACTGGGTCTGCTTGCTTTCTTCCCACAGTGCATCCTGGTGCCAGATCGACCATGATGAAGAGATAATCATTGTTATTCAGTTCACCTGTGAGTGGTCATAATGACAGGTAAAGTGAATGATGTGTGTGTGTGTGTGTGTGTGTATACACAGGCGACCGATTATACGATGAAACACAGGTGAAGCAAACAGCAGATTTAATGCTGAAGTGTTTGTACACAAGGCAATACTGGATTCAGTAATACAAAACACACACACACACACACACACACACACACACACACACACACACACACACACACACACACACACACACAC